>VMKM01002583.1:0-64964 GCA_008360985.2 Macquaria ambigua
CTCACCCTGTTACTGAGTACACTCACGCTGTTACTGAGTACACTCACGCTGTTACTGAGTACACTCTCACACTGTTACTGAGTACACTCTCACACTGTTACTGAGTACACTCACACACTGTTACTGAGTACACTCACACACTGTTACTGAGTACACTCAAAGTTACTGAGTATACTCACGCTGTTACTGAGTACACTCACACACTGTTACCGAGTACAGAGTACACTCACACTGTTACTGAGTACACTCACACACTGTTACTGAGTACACTCACACGCTGTTACTGAGTACACTCACACTGTTACTGAGTACACTCACTGTTACTGAGTACACTCACACTCTGTTACTGAGCACACTCACACTGTTACTGAGTACACTCACACTGTTACTGAGTACACTCACTGTTACTGAGTACACTCACACTGTTACTGAGTACACTCACTCTGTTACTGAGTACACTCACTCTGTTACTGAGTACACTCACACTCTGTTACTGAGTACACTCACGCTGTTACTGAGTACACTCACACACTGTTACTGAGTACACTCACACACTGTTACTGAGTACACTCACACTTTACTGAGTACACTCACACACTGTTACTGAGTACACTCACACTTTACTGAGTACACTCACACACTGTTACTGCAGTATGGTATTAGTACTTTTACTGCAGTAAAGGACCTGAGTACTTCCTCCACCTCTGACAAAAACTTACATGAACAAACAGAAGACAGAAACGTTTCAGGTGTTCAGCTGCAGAACAGACGGAGTTTCTGAGTGTAAAGAAAGTGTGAAGACACTGAATAAAGAGTTAACTTCTCTCCTGCAGTAAAATAATAAACGCTCTCTGCAGGCGTCTCCCTCTGTCAGCAGCAGCCTTTAAATATTTGCAGAGTTTCTTGGAAGGAGTGAGGATATAAAGCTCAGTGTTCACGGCTTTCTGGGAAACTCTCAGGACTCTGCATGCCGGCTTCCAGTCACGCACTCCAACTTCTTCTTCTGTTTCTGCAACTTACAAACACAAATCTCAACTTTTATTCACTGCAGCAACTTTAACTAAATGTATTTCTTTATAGCTCCTTTGGGCTCTAACATTTTCTGTCCAGTGATCAGTTTCTATGATTTAATCATGAATTATTGATTTATTCAACTTTAGCTCAGTTAACTCACATTTTTAAAGCAGCAGGAAACTTTTAGGTTGAACCATCTTTAAATGTTTTACAGTCTGGATTTACCTGATCATCACTGTACGTCTTCAAAATGTCCAAAAATCATAAACATCATTTCACCAAATCTACAATTAAAAACATCATATTAACAAGAGTTTAGGATCTGAAAACTGTGTACTTCATGGTAATGTTACTGTTTAAAACTTATACAATACTGCTTTTATCATTATGGTCGAGCATGTTTGTAAAATAAGAATGACCTCGCTGCAGTGCACCCTGGGAAGGTTCAACACAGAGCAGATAAATCAATAAAAGAACAACTTGGAAATCATTCTGAAAATTTGTTTTCAGAAATATGAACTTTTTTGTAAACTTAACTTTTTCCCTAAAGTGTGGATTTTATTCTGATAGTTCAGATTTTTAATTTCAGTTTAATAACTTTAATCTCAAAACTCAGATTTTTTAAAATCTCCAATTCCTGATTT
Source organism: Macquaria ambigua (assembly GCA_008360985.2). Classification (NCBI taxonomy): domain Eukaryota; kingdom Metazoa; phylum Chordata; class Actinopteri; order Centrarchiformes; family Percichthyidae; genus Macquaria; species Macquaria ambigua. The sequence goes on from VMKM01002583.1 coordinate 1,659, forward strand.
TTGCCTCCTAATTTGGATTTTTAATCTCGGATTAAAACTCTGAACACTCGGAGTCCGAGAGATCAATCAGTCACACTCAGATATCACAACTCACAGAGACCGTAAAGGGTTAAAGGTGAACCTGAAGGGTCTTTTTAAATAAAACTTTATTCTCCTTAACAAAGAGAAGTTCAGATAAACAGATTTAACGCAGAAAAAGAAAGGAAGTTCACATTCAGAGATCATTCTGTATCTCGTCAGTCCACCTTAAAAAACCCGACAGCAACAAAGATCCTCAGCAGGAACCAGAGCTGCGTGCGTGTGTGTGTGTGTGTGTGTGTGGGGTGGGGGGTGGGGGGGGGGTATTATTGTCTGCCTGTTGTTCAGTACAGAACAGAAGCTGTCAATCAAAGGAGATCGTGTGTGTGTGTGTGTGTGTGTGTGTGTGTGAGTGCAGAGTGAACCTGCCTCCATAGCAGACTTTCACCACGAAATCCTGGTTTTCATTTTAAAATCCGGACTTCACTGTCAGAATCTGAACCCTGTCATTAAAGTTCGGACTTTTAATCTTAAATTTGCGATCTTAATGTCAGAAGTCAGACTCGGGTCTCTCAGTATCTTTTATTCTCAAAATAAACTTAAAGTCAGACTCTTCTCAGCTCCTTTATGACGGTTTAAACACGCGGTTTAAATTAAATTTGACCCTCATGGGATGAAAACTTGATTTGATAAAAGCATCGTTGGCAAATTAAAGAAAGGCTGATAATAAACTCATATTCACACGTCGTTAGTATAAAAATATACGTCTCGTATGTTAAAGTTAAAGTCTGGTATCTGAAGGTGCGAACAGGCGGATTATGAACCGGTTCCTGGTTTACAGCAGAACCTCCTCCAGGACCGACGGATGGACGCCTGCGGCCTTCAGACTCTGTAGCAGCCGCTCCACGGTGGCTTTCTTCCCTTCACGTCGTCTCCACTGAACCAGACCGGCCAGAACCGCCCCCTGAGTACCGAGGGAGTGATCGGACCGGCACCGAAACAAAGCCTCCGCGGACAGACCCAGATCCATCAGGACCGACTCCCACTCTGCCCCGAGCCGAGACGCCAGCCGGGACAAGTCCCGATCCAAAGGAACCTTCTGGAGAACGGAGTCAGGAAGCCGGCAGACGTCTGCAGAGAGACGGACAACATGTCAACGTTATTTCTCTCTTTAAGAAGAAAAATAACTTTTATTCCAAAATGAACTTTAAACTCAAAAACTGGACTTTAATCTCAGATTTATTACTTTTTTTCTCTTTTATCTCAAACTTCAGGCTTTAAAGTTGAAACTAAATCAAAGATTCTGATTTTAATCTTCATTTTATTTCTCAGAATCACGACTTTAATCTCAGAATTAATTTCAATTTTGGACAGGAATATCAAATTTACAACTTTTATTTTGAAATTTGATAATATTTATATTAAAAGTCAGATTTTGTTTTAGAATTTAAACACTAATTCTCAGATTGCTGACTTTAATCTCAGGATTATGACTGAATCCCAAAATTTGTACCTAAATCTTAAAATGACGAGTTTTATCTCTAAATTCAGATATTGATCTGGAGGTTCTGGTTTAAAGCAGCAGTGTGCAGGATTTCATCCAGTGGTGACTGGTGACCTGTCCTGCAGGAGAACCTATGGAGGCTCTGAAACGCCATCTGTAGAGCCAGTTTTTGGTTTGTCCGTGCTGGGCTACCATAGAAACATGGCGGTGCAACATGGCAGGCTCCTGTAGATATAAAGGCTCATTCTAAACACAACGTTTCTTATTTTCAGGTGATAATAAAATAAACTTATGAATATTATATTCCAATAGATAAATCTGCTCCTTTAAATCCCATAAATCCTGACTTTTATCTCTAAATGTCAGACTTTAATCTCAGACTTCCTGTAAAACAACATCTCTGAACTCTGCTTTTATTCTGAGGATTTTCTTTTCTATAACAGTCAGATTTTTAAATGGAGTCTGGTTGTAATCACATAAATCCAGCAAACTTCTTCTTCAGGTTGTTGTTCTGGAAGTTTCCAGCTCTGAATAATAACCTTTATCTGACCCTGTTGTAACTTTAGTTCTCAGTATTTATGAGTCAGTGGGGGTGGGGGGGGGTGGGTTGCTGTTTGGTCTTCATTCACTGGATGACAGCAACAACAAAAAGCTACTATCAGCTGTTCTTCAGTCAACACGTGTTGCAATCAGGTCGCTGTGACACAGGAAGTGCTGCTTCCAGTGTTTGATCGGATCGGTCGATTCATTACAAACTCACCTGTTCAGCAGCTTCACAGCTGCAGACTGAAGAAGAAGAGCAGCAGCTTCTGATCTTCTCTGATGGGAGACTCACATCATGTCCCATCAGACTGTGAGAAACTTACACAATAAAAACCTGTGCACACCTGGACAGGTGACGTCTGCTTCTACACATCGTGATTAAAGAAGAGGACGATGTCAGTTTTTGACAGTTTTAAAAGTCGGACGGCAATTTCTCTTCTGATATTCATTTTTTAAAATCCAAACTGTTTTGATGAAGATTTCTTCTGTTAATTAGCGTCTAAACCTGAACCTGTCCGCGCTCTCTGGTGGACAAACTCTGTAACGGCTGAAATGATTGATTAATAGTCGATTAATTGAACGGTTATTCAGATCCAGCATTCATCTGTTTGATTTAGTTGATGATTATTTTTCTCCTTTAGAGGCTGATGGTTCTGGAGAACCTGTCATTCATTGAACTGAGTGCTGCAGCCAGGAGTTTATTGCTCAAACGTCTGTATAGATCATTAAAATGTGTTCCGTCTGTCCAGCAGTCAAAAACCCAAAATATTCTGTTTACTGCACAGAAAGTTGTCACGTCAGAGAAGCTGGAATTTTTGCTTTATAAAATCACTAAACAGTTAATTAACAGGGTTCGTTCAGCTCAAGCACTTTTCAAGGAGTATACTGGAATTCAAGCATATTCCTAACCTTGAAAACACAACAGTTAAAATTAAGCATTTTCCAAACTTTCAAGACTTCGTACGAAACCTTGAATGAATCTTGTCTGATATCTGATCAGCTGATCAGACGGTTTCAGACCCTTTGATTGGAATCATTTATTGATTGATTTATCATCACATTAAATCTTTTCTTACATTTCTTCTTATTTGAAATCAAGTTGCTCCAGTTTCTAATGTTCACTTTTCTCACTGTGAATGATTGATTAAGTTATTGATCACTCTCTGTCGTGTCGTCCCTCCGTGTTTCAGTGTGTTTGATGATGATGATGATGATGATGATGATGCAGCTCAGGAGACGTTTCCTGTCACAACGTCTCAGTCTGAACTGTATTTTAAGGCCTCGGTGAGTCAGACGAGTTCAAGCTGAACACGGAGTGAACCGTCTGACCTCCGCTCTTCATCCTGACAGACAAACCGACCCCTGCGAGGAGTTCGAGAGCCGCTCGGTCGGAGCTGAAACAACTCTGAGGACGGGATCAGCAGCTGTGATGGACGTCATGTCAAACACAGCCTCAGCACAGACAGACAGACAGACAGACACTGTGCTGCTGCTGCTGCTGCCGCCAGGGTTCCTGGAAAGCAGGAGGCCGGCAGTACGAGGAGGAGGAGGAGGAGGAGGAGGAGGAGGAGGAGGAGGAGGGAGGCCCGGGCTGGAAAAAAGCGCCCCCTTCCTCCTCGTCTCTCAGGATTGCTCTAACGGTATGTCAGACCTCCAGACCCTGCAGGCAGCGCTGAGGGTGCAGACGTGTGACGTACCTGCAGAAAATACCTGGAAGAGACGAGTGACACAGGAAGCTGTATAATCAATACTGTGTTTTACGGCTGCAGCAGAGACTTAAGTCTTTAGTCAAAGATAAAACATCTTGCTTCAGTCCTTTAATCTGCTCTGAATGATCGGAGTTTCTGCACTTTAAAAAATGTCATCTGGACACGTTGAGTCTTATTTTGTTAAACAGAAGTTTTAACTGAAGCTGTTTCCAGGAACTCCCTGGTTGTGGGTTCTGGGTTCTCGTGCAGCGGTTCTTTGTCTTGTTTGAAGACGCTGACACAGATTTCCTGGAAATCTCCTGAAACTTCGAAAGCTGTTCTGAGAAACATCAAACCTCCCTCACACAGTCAGATACAAACAGCTGTCACTGATCAATCAGCATTAATCTGAAGTCTGACTTCATGTGAACGCCTCACTTTGATTTCAACAGTTTCATCTCTAAATCTTATTTTCTATCTCAAAGTTTTCACACTAATCTCACAATTCAGGCTTTTTCCTCAAATGTTCACTTTTATTTCAAAATATAATCTCAGAGTTTTGACTTTTTATCTCAACATTTGGATTTAAATCTCATAATTATGTTTTCTTAGAATCTCACACTTTCTAACACACATTTCGACAATAATCTCAGAATTATATTATTACATTTTACTTTTATTTGAAAATTGAATCCCAGAAATTTGACTTTTATGTCTAAAATGTATCTCTTTTATTTTGAAATCTGTGCATTATTCCTGTGTGAACTCTCCTTCTTCTTCTTCCCCTTCTTCTCCTCCTTCTCCTCCTTGTTCTTCTTCTTCTCCTTCTCCTTCTTCTTCTCCTCCTCCTCCTCCTTCTTCTTCTTCTTCTTCTTCTGCTCACAAGTTATTTGTCTCTTACTGAACTCTTTTTTTTTTTAAACCAAACTTCTTCCAAGAAGGAAAACTTGTTTCGTGTGGAGACGCTGCAGCTGGTTTCTCAGAATGAGTAATTACACCGGAGTTAAAGGAAAGGCTCTTATTTGTCTGATTCTCTGAATGGCAGCCAGTCTGGCTCATTCTGACTATTGATTAGTCAATTAATCAATTAGTCAATTAACAGAACTACTTTGATAAGCAAATCATCATCCATTCAAACAAACAGCTTCTCAAATGTGAGCATGTTTTTCTGTCACACATGATAATAAAGTGAACAGAAAACAAGACGCCTGAAGACGTCACGTTTTCTGGGATTTTATGGACAAAACAATTAATCAAATTATTGAAAAAATAATCAGCAGATTCATCGATCATGAAATACTCGTTAGTTGCAGGTCGGTTTGGAAGCTGAAGAGAAACAACATAGAAATATGAGTAACATAAACGTGTAACAGTCCTGTTTAGTTTGTTGTACTAAAATCTGTCATTTTATCTTTTATCCTGAAGAGCAACACGAGTCGAACACTTTAAACTGATTTCCTCTTGGATTTGATGGTTTTTGTGGCCCCGTTCAGGGACAGGGATTTATTTGGGTCCAAACTGTGCTCAAAGAGGAAACCACAGAGTGTTTGTGTGGAGGAGACAGAGACTGGGTGAACATGCTAACTCTTAACAGCTTTGTGGAAGTCTGATACCGGTTAGTCCTGTAGACAGACCCGGAGGAAGGGTTTTAACAGTCTCTGGTATGTTTGTTCAGTATAGTGGTTTTGAGCCAGACCTGGACTTATGTGGACTAGATGAAAAAAAGCAGTGAAATCCTCCTTTTTTTCTGTTTTCTCAAACAAAATGTAACTAAATAAAAAGGTTTCATAAATCTAAAACTGGGTTTCAAACAATCTGTAGAGTCTCCATGTTAATCTAGTTCAGGTTCAACAAGTCTAAGTATAGTGGTTTTTAGGTAGACCTGGACTTATGTGGACTAAATGGAAAAAAGCAGTGAAATCCTCCTTTTTTTCTGTTTTCACAAATTGAATAAAATCTTTCACACACAGATATCTAGATTAAAAACATACCTGAGAGTCTCTGTGTTGATCCAGTCCAGGTTTAACAAGTCTAAGAACAGTGTTTTTTAAGATAGACCTGGTCTTATGTGGTCTAGATGGAGAAATAACTTTTTTTACACACAGAACAAATCTGAAAAGGCTTTTAAACAGCTTTAAGACTTTGACTGTGATATTCAGCACCTGCTTCACAACTTCAGGTGGAGGAACTCCTGCGATGCTGATGATACCAGGTGTATTCTGTCTGTGTGGTCTCACCTGTTGAGCTGGGTCCAGGTTGTGTCTGGAGCTCCAGCAGCAGTTTGTCTCTGACCCAGCTGAACTCCTCCAGAGACCGCAGGAACGAGTCGAAGGCCCGGGGCCCGCGGCTCGGCAGGATGTCCAGCAGCTTCAGACTTTTCTGTCTGTTTGTCGGCTGAGACTCGATGTCCTCCACCAGAGTCTCTGTTAAAATGTTCTCCTGGTACAGAAACGGAACGATAGTGTCACTGACCAACAGCTGCCCGGACAGCTCCAGTCTGTGTGTCCGCAGCAGAGCTTTGTGTACCGGGTCCATCTAGAGGAGCTGATAGCCGCTACTACTTCTGTAAACCACACTAGTTATCTCATAATCAACTAACTGGATTATTCATCGTGAAAACTAGCCGTGTGATTAGCTACTAGCTTAGACAACTACAGTTTGCTCAATGTTATTGTGTCCGACTGGAAACATGCCAGCGGAACCAAGGTTTTCATAACGCTAACCACTCAGTTTCCCATGAGAGTTTTTCACGTCTAGAAATCTTCTAATTTAGTGCAAGCCGACGCCTTTAGTAATTGTTCAACCGATTTAATTCAGTGAATTATTATAGACCACTCTTCAATTCGGCATACATGTAATACACCAGGTATCACTATTTTTAAAGAAAATCTCAACGTTTTGTACTGACGACCTCTTCTTTTTAAAGCGGTGGGAAGTTGCTAGCAAACAGCGTAAGCTAATGCTAAAATTAAGGAAGAAAGTGCTACTTGGTCGATCAAATATATTCCGAATTTACCAGAAGAATCTAAATTTTCCGACAAGCTCATACTTTATGTTCTATCAAGTATTAATAGTTAACGGCAAAAGAAGAATCCTTAAACTGGGAGATTTTTCAATTAAGTTTGGCTGAATGGTGTTCATTACATTACATTAGACAGCGGAACGTGTTGGGGACTTTATGACAGCTTGATTTTTGAAATCTTCAGGGACTCATATTCAATTTGGCATAAAGTTCATATATCAAGCACCAGTACCAGTAGGAAAAAACTCAATGTTTCCTCTTGTTTCTGCAGTCCTCTTACCGTGCTTGGTGGTGACGTTAGCTAACAAACAGCATGAGATCATGTTTAAATTAATGCTTTTGTTAATGTAAAGGCGACTTGTTTTATATTATATAAGCCGAATTCACCAGAAGACTTAAAGGTTGTCATTAAGGTTAATATTTTATGTTGTACTCGGTGTTTATAGTTAAGAATCAACAAGGAATCCTAAAACGGACAGATTTACCTGTGGAGTTCCTCTCAATGAGTTCCATACAGTAGACAACGGCACAAATATAGTTACTGACAGATGAATTAATTAAATTATTAGGGACTAATATTCATCTCAGCGATCATTCAATACATCAAGTAGCAAGAAGAAAACTGGGGTTTTTTATGAAATATATTTCTACTTGATAGGTCAAATATAAACCGAATTTGTAAGAATACCTGAAATTTTCACAAGAGCTCATATGCTTTAGTCTACCTGGTGTTTGTTTTTACTGATGAACGAGCAAACCTAAAACTGGAAGATTTTTGAATAGAGATCCTCTCTTCCTCCCCCCATCCTAGATTTCTCTTATTTTTAAGTGTAGGTCAGCAGCACCAGTTTGATTTTATTATGAATGATTTCTGCGTCCCGTAAAACTCTTTTAATGTCAAAACTGGCAATTATAATAATGTCTTAATGGCATTTATATTAATTTACATGCATACATTCCTGTTGATCTGGTAGAAGGATCATTGTTTTTGGGTCACATGATATAAACGGAGCAAAGTCAGAATGTTTGCTCACAAATACAAACACTGACATAGTAAGAAAAACTACTGGCTTAATATGTCACACTTTGAACCTTTTTTTAAAACCTTTTTTTATATAAATGAGGGTGAAAACTAAACTAGATAACACAAAATATAAAAGTGAAACATTTTAAACATCTCTAAGTGACAACATCATCATCAGCAAGAAACCAGACAGTAATAAGCCATGTAATAAAAAGCAAACAACACCATGATGAAGCACCATATAAAAGTTTTATTTATCTCGTGGTCGGAGCAGATCAGCGTTACAGAGGCAGAACTGCCGCACAGATTCAGGACAACACATGCTTTCAGTCTGTGCAGCTTCTTTACAAAAAAATGTACCAGAAAACACAGTGTGACACAATCAATAAATATTTTTTAAAAATCAAACAGGCCGAGAGCTGCAGGGTTCACCCCGGAGAAAATCTGTCCCACAGCTGTGATATGTACAAAGATCTGCAGAGATGTGGTCCTGCTCATCGTGTTTTATGTTCACTAAAAAAGATTTATTCATTTAAAGAGTCTGCTGTTTATGTCTAGAGAACATGCATCACCGTGAAATCGTAGCTGAAGAAAATAAGCGACCCTTCCCTTCAATGATTAGCCCTCCATACAAAAATAAAGATAAAAAGAGGAACATTTTGATAGCTACTAACAGAAACATCATGTAGAGTCGACACAGCGTCCGATGCAACAGCATCAAAACTGCGGACAAACGTGTGCAACAAAGTCCCATTTACCTGAGTGACCTACTGTTAAATGACCACATCGTGGACTTCAACTGCTTTTAAACAGACCCTTAACAAACTGGAAGAGCCGGACCTCACGGCTGCATGTTTGCTTTGACGATTACATGTTAGAGTCACAGAAACAAGCTGATCAAACATGAAGAGAAGCAGCTTCAAGTTTAGTTAAAACCTAAATGAACTGTTGAGGACATGTTCACGACCAGGTGAGTCATCTTATCTGGTTTCCGTGTTTGTTTAGTTTGAGGATACGGCTGTAAAAAAATCAAGTTCAAACAAATTAAGATTTAAAGAAATTTCATAGAGCTGTAGTTACCTATGTGCCTCTTGTTTCCACAGTAAAAACAGCTTCCAAACAGCATGAGCCAGAGACAAAATGAAAGTTTTTATGAAATAAAATAGATTTCATGGATCAAATATGAACTGAATTTACCAGAAGACCTGACACTTTAAAAGAGGCTCTTAGTTTACTTTCCACCAGGTGTTAATAGTTAACAATCAACAAGGAATTCTAAAAATGTAAGATTCATAAATAGAGTAAGGAGGATAAAACTTAAACATTTAAAGCAGAAGTTTTGAAGACACGTTTCATGTCTGCTTCCTGCATGTGTTTGGATTGAGGTTTAGAGATGTAAAAAAACAAGTTAAAAATATTGAATCTAACCCATAATTTGTTCAAGTTAATTCAAAAACATGAAGTTTAATGCTAAATGAAGTTGTAGAATTCACACTTTGTTGGTCAGGTTTTCTTTTGACACATTGTTTGGAGATTTGGTTAAAAGTTACATTAAGTCTGGATGGAAATACAGCTGGTCCGTGTGTTTGTTAATGTTGTATAAGTTCTGGTTTACATGCAGCCCAGAACACACAGACTGTAATCAGATTAAGGAGATCACGATGGGACTATGTGAATGAAGGAGTCTTAAACCTCATCAGGATTTGATCTGATACAAGACTTGAAACGAGGCCTTCTTGGACCACGGAGCAGGATTAACGGGTCCTGTGTGACACTGGGTCTTTGTTTTTCTGCGATGTGATTGGCTCAGAGCTGCAGAGTACTACATCCAGCAGGGACAAAGTCTAACAGAAGCCCAGAGAGGTCAAACACTCACTTATTAAACAACACGCAGGACGTCTGTTTGTTTTCTACGCAGCTCATCGATCAGGAAACCTCCCAAACCTTCGGCTGTACTGAACTTTTCATGGTCACAGTCAGCCAATCAGAGCACTCCGTTTCCTGCATTTGAAGCTCTGAACAACAAGCTCTGACTGCAGAGTGCAAACTGTTGATCCTAGCTGTTGAAACCTTCTTGGTTCTGCTCATCAAACAGGACAATGATGCTTCAGTTGGATTCTCTCTCTTTGAGTTTTGTTTCTGTACATTTTTAGTTAATTTCACATCTGTGTAACGTTTTATTTTACAGCTCCGTAACTTCTGAACAATTTCATAAACATGACTGAGCGAGTTTCGGGTAAAGACCGATGTCATTTGGAAGAATTTATAGAGGAAACAGTTGAGTCTCCAATAATAAATGATTAACAAGGAGATTCCTCTGGAAATCAACCAGCTTTTAAACTCAACACAATTCACTAATGTGGAGCTGAAATGATTAGTTCAGGAACTGATCAGTCGATTTCACAAAGTCACTTTTAAAGGAACAAAAACGTGAACATTTGCTGCTTTTCTTTGTCTTATGTGATTAATGAGACCAAATATTGACTACAAATATTAACTGAGACTAATCAATGTTTAATGCCATTTAGTGCAGATTAAAGGAAATACTGTTTTTATCAGCTGGATATAAAAGTCTTAATGGATCATTAAACTGTAATAAAACATATGTGGGACTAAACGAGTGACTGAATCATCTCCAGACTGAGTTTTGAGTTTTGTATCGTTTTACACTTTATTTCAGCTCAGATGATTCTTCCTGCTGCAACTTGATGACTGTGGACTGAACATGTGATCAAACCAACCGATCAATTAAATTCCACGTGAGTGCACGTGCAGCTGGTTTATTATCAGCGGATCCTCAGAACCTCATTTACAAACGCAGTAAATAAACGATCAGATATTTTCTGTGACTCTGATGGAATCATCAATACAAACTTCTGTCATTGAACACTTTACCAATAACTCAACCAGAGGTGATAACACTGCTTTGTTTGTGTAGAAAAATGAACATTGTATAAAACATATTAAACTGTCAAATATTGATATTGGCCTCAAATCTGCATCGTCGGTCTTCGTCACGTTATCTTCCTCACCTGCTCGAGTCCACACAAACATCTACGACCATAAACACACCTACAGGTACCGACTGCACGTGTGCAAACATGTTCGTGTTTTCATGTAAAAAACAAACTGCAGCCAAAATATCTTCATCAGACGTTTTAGCCTGAGAAACTGAATAAAAACAGAAATTGACGATGCTGGAAATCCAGGTTTTACATCCAGGTCTCAGAGAGCTAGGGTTATATACGTAACTCTGGGTCTGAATCAGAGCGGCAACCATCAGTCCATTAATCAATCAGTCAATCGACAGAAAATTCATCTGCAGCTACTTTGAGCAAAAATCCCCAAAAATCTGCTGGTTCCAGCTTCTCCACCGTGAGAGAAAACCCTCACACCTTTACCTCTCAGTACACACCTGAAGACGTCACTGTGCTGAATTATAACGGGCTTTTCACTACTTTCTGACATTACTGATAAAGCGATGAACTGATGATGTACCAACCTGGACGTCCAGCGTCTGTGAAGATCACCTGGAGTTCACAGAACTGTAGTTTATACGTTTTATTTTGAAAAGACATCGTTCACTGGGCTCGAATGCAGTTTGTGAACGTGTACGTGTGGTCAGTTACAGAACCACAGAGCAGTACGGACAGGTCCACCTACATACAAGTACTTACTGCAGTGTAGTACGTAGAGCAGGTCTGGAGCAGGTCTGGGACTTTGTAAAGAGATTCAGAGCCGACAGAACCTCTTCATCCTGCTCTGGTTGTTCCTCCAGCTGAGACACGTTGAGGCTCCGCTCAGACTCACTGGGTACTGCGTGTCCCTTTGACTTGCTGGGTCCTTGTCGGAGCAAGGCATGATGGGATTGGTCAGTGGTCAGATGGGCGTTGCACACAGCTGATGCATTGCACTCGTATTACTCCACAGTGAGCTGCAGTCCTGCTCCGCCTACACGTTGTAGGTGTAGTCCGTCAGGTAGCCCTTCAGTCTGTTGGGTAGCGGCAGATCCTGGACCTGCCGCGTCGTTCTGTTGATGGCGATGCGACAGAGGTGCTGCAGCGACGGCGTGGCGGTGTACACGGGCCTGGTGAGCAGCAGCTGCACCGTGCCATTGGGCGGTGCTGCTGAGGGTTGAGAGTTCGACGCCGCCTTGTCGCTGGTCCTGGACAGCTGGACGTAGTGCTCCACCAGGTGGACCACGCTGTCAAACTGCTTCAGCTTCGGCTTCACCAGAACCACCGAGTCCAGCTTGAATTTACCGTGTTTGTATTCGATTCGCAGGTTGGTGGGACCCGCTGACGTCATGGCAGAGATGGTGAACAGGTAATCCCTCTGGGAGCTGTCCCGGACCAGGAAGGTGCCCTCCGAGGCGTCCTGGAGAATCTCTTTGGCCTCGTTAGCGGTCAGACTGCCCCAGTACCAGCCTGCAAACAGTAAAGAAATACACACCAGCAACATCTGTTATTAAAGGAAATGATTCAGCTCCAGTAGCAGCTTGACTGAACGCCATCAGAGTGAGTTAGAGCTGATATCGGCTTATTGCACATTTATCGTCTCCATTACAGAGAACTGATTTTTACACTGTAAAATGTTCCGCTCACTATGTTTCTGGGTGAATGTCAGCAGTGTTCATGTTCATGTCAAGGGGCACTTTTACTGGTTACAGCTTTTATCTCCATGGAAACGAGCTGAGCTTCGAAGGCCGGCCTCGTTTGATGCATTCAGACACACCAGGTTACATATGACTGAAGTCTGAGAAACTCAGAGACTCTCTCAGACAGATTCAGCATCCCACTGGAGGACTGGAGGACTAGAGGATACAGAACCACAGCCCTGCAGAGTCTGGGCTGTTATCCAGCTTCTTGTTTATATAGATGTGTGGAAGAACCAACCATGAATATATATTAGTATATTCTGTCTTTAGAGTGACATCTGTAACATCTGTCCAGCACTACAGATGACAGACAGCCTCTTGGTTTAACTGGAGCATTTACAGCTGTTTATTAATGTGCACTGTCCCTTTAAATCAATAACAAACCTGTGTTCTTCAGGTCTTTCATGGCTAAGGCGATGCGGCTCTCGTCTGATTCCACAGCCCTGGAGTTGTTGTTGGCTCGTCTGTCGCTCTCGACGGTTTCTGTGGACTCGGAGGACTGGCAGGTCATTGGACAGATCCAACCTTCAGCCTAGTTTTAGGCCCACAGCTCAGACATGGGACAAGGTCTCTGCTCCGGTCTCTACTGTCCTGGAAAGAAATCAAATCCATCAAAACCGTCAGACTGCAGCTGGATACAACAATATGAAAATAAAGAGCGGGAGTCAAAGTGCAACCGGTGTGCTAATAGACAATAAACAATTAGCAGCATTCATTCTAGCAAGCGCACATAGAGAGTTCAGTTGGGGGGGTGTACGTGTGTTTGTGTGTATGTGTGTGTGGGTGGAAAGCCAGAGGGGGGTAGTTTGAAGAGGTGCTTGGCAGGAGGGTGAGTTGGGTCACGGATGATGTTGAGGCCTGGTAGATGGCCCTGACTGTTGGCAGTTGAGTCCCATTGATGTTTTGGGCCGTCTTGAAGACCCTCTGCAGAGCTATCTGGTCCTTCCTGGTGCAGCTGCCATACCACGCTGTAAACCGGTACCAGTAAAAGTTCACAAGAAGGTGCAGAAGAAGTCCTCAATGATGTGTACTCCCAGGACTTAAAAACTGGAGACTCTCTGCACAGCCACCACAATCTCTTTACTCTTCCTGTTGTTAAGAATGAGATGGCTGGCAGAGCACCAGGCTGTCAGGTTTCACACCTCGTCCCTGTATGCTGACTCATTGTTGTTAGAAATCAGGCTCATGCCAGCCCAGCCATCTTTCAGCGTACTATGAGGTGTGCTGCAGGAAATCGACAATGTTGCAGTGTACCTTGGTAACATCATTCTGACTGGAAAGGATGACAAAGGTCACCTCCAGATGCTGGATCAAGTTCTGCAGCGACTGGAGGACGCAGGACTACGCTATTACTATTCTTAAGACATCCAGTGGACAAGACAGGGCTGCATCCACTGCCGGCAAAGCTGAAAGCTGTGCAGGAGGCTCCAACACCCACATCAGTGACTGAGCCCAAAGCTTATTTGGGACTGTTGAACTTTTACAATACGTTCCTGCCTAACTTGTCTACATTACTGGCACCTCTGCATGAATTGCTTAGGATATGGTCTTGGGGGGCCAGAGCAGGGAACGGCTTTCAAACAGTTGAAAGAACTTGTGTTAGAGCACTATGATGAAAGAAAAGAGTCTTTCCTGTGATGCTTGCCCTTACAGAGTGGCAGCAGTACTAGCTCACCGCATGTCAGATGGAGAGGAGAAACCTGTTTGCATCACACAAACTTTCAGCTTCAGAACTATTCCCAGCTAAATAAAGAGGGATTGGCTGTTATTTTTGGAGTATTGGTATTGAAGGAAATTTGTGATTTGCATTGGTGTAAATGGGCAGGTTTCAAAACGTTGCAGATTTGTAATTAAGGATTTTAAATTCACTTGTCACTCATGCTCAGCGGGCAGACATGCCGCTGTACCAGAAACTAAGTTAGTTAAAATCGCCTCCATATAGGAGAAGGAAAAACCAATTGTCGATCATCCCTTCAATCGTCGTTATACGATCTAATCGGCACAAGCCTACACATGTCACATCAGCACCGTACCACCCCTCATCCAGCGGCTTGGCTGAAAGAGCTGTACAAACTTTCAAAGAGCCCAAGAGCCAAAGAGGTGTACACTGGATCTCATACAGCCAGACTTAAAACCAAAAGGTGGAATCAAAACAAGCAAGCCCAAAAGCTTACCAGGACAAACACGCCAAAGAACCAACTCTGTGGCAGGAGACCCTCGTCTATACCACAAACTATGGATGTGGACCTCAATGGATACCAGGACTGATACAGGAGATCACGGGACCAGATCCCTAAAGATGTCAGGCAACACATGGATCAACTGTTCAGCAGACAGGAGCAAGATCTGCCAGGTCTGATACTGGATTCGACACATGAGGAGGAGTATGTGGTACCTCCACCAGCGACCAGCATGGGGTCACACGACACGGGTACAGAAGTGGATGACAAAGTTCTGCCTGTTGGAGAGCAGTGCACCTGGTGGTTCACCAGGTGAAGAGTTGTTCTGATCTCAAAGAAACAGGAGACCACCAGTCTACATGGCAGACTTGGTGAAGTAAAGGACATGTCGTTGTTGTTGTAGTGGGGTAGTTGTACGGTAGATAACTCACCCTTGACCACATCTCCTTGAGCATACTTCCATGAAACTGAACTGTTAAGGGTGTTATATATATTTATATATAAGACAAAAGAAGAACAGTGTTGAATTGGAATCTGTTATACTGATTTTTACACCTGTTCATGTTTCTAAGTGTATATATTAAAAAAGAACAAAAACAGAGGTTGTGCTATGTTGTCTAGTCAAACGGACATTTGTTGTGTTTGAGTCACTGTGAACTACAGAGTAGTTTAGGTTTAAGAGGGGAGGGATATGTTATTGCAGTCCAGGACCAATAGAGGGCTAAAGTGCTATTTGCATATTGGGGTTATGTAGAGTCAGAGTATATAGCCCAGCCAGAAGAGGCTGTACCCTCATGTTGGTCATGTTGTAATGTTGCAGTGGTGGTATCTGCAATAAAGCCAGCTCAACTGGAGATCAGATGCAGAGACGTCCTCTCTGCATCTGATAATTGATATCCAAAGATATCACACTATCCTTGTGTTATTACATAACATACCTTTATCTGTCTTAAAGTAGTACAGGGTTAGTTAATTATTATATGCAGAATTGAAGAGTGGACTAATGAACAGAAAGGAATAGTATTTTATCTTAAGCAGATTTGTACACCAGACGACAAACGGGGCAACTTTAAATTCATAGAATTTTGAATAGAATTTGGTGTAATGTCACAGTTTTCTCCATTCTTTACTAGAAAAATAAACTGAAGACCAGGCGACAGTACAGGTACTTTACATTGTCTCTAGTGTTTCTCATCACCATCACATGTGTAATAACCTAATGTTACTTAGCAATGTGTATTGTAATCTCTCTTTCTAACTCATACATCTTAATACATACTGATTGGCTGCTTTTGTGTGGAATTCAGGAGTGGACTATAAAGAACAGGAAATATATAATTTATCTTCTAGCAGTTTGCACGGAGCGACGTGAAATTGCTAGAATTTTGAATATAATTTGGTGTAACGTGATAGGTGTATCCATTTCATAGAGAATCTTATTCTTAAAGTAAATACTTCTAAGTGAGCTGTTTCTTGTGTGCAGAATTTAAGAATGGACTGTAAAGAACAGAAAAGGTTTTAGTTTTTTATTTTCTGACATATTTATACACCAGCCGAGCACTGTAAAAAACGACGTAAAATTGCAAGAATTTTGAATATAATTTGGCTTAACGTAACAGTTTTCCCCGCTAGAAAAACGGACAGATTGAAGACTAGGCAGCTGTACAGTCTCTTGTGTTTCTCATCACCACATCTACTGTCCGTTACATGTGTAAAAAATATATTAGTAAATACTGCTTTTGTGTGTATATCTATATATCTATATCTATATCTATATATATATATATATATATATATATATGTTTCTAGCAGGTTTACACGTCAGCAGACAACCTAGGCGATGTGAAATAGCTAAGATTTTGAATTGAATTTGGCGTAAGGTGATCTCCCAATTTGTAGCTGCATAATCTATTTATCTGTTATCTATCCATCTATTATTAGTCACTACTACTGGGTGAACTTCGTCTGCAGAAATGAAGACTGGACTGTGATGTGACAAAATAATATTATTTCATTTTCCAGCAGATTTAAACACCAGTCGGCAACCGTTAAATTGCAAAAATAATGACTAGAATTTGGCACAATGTGATAGTTCTCTTCCTTCCCCGCTAGGACAAACTGAAGAGCAGGCGACAGCACAGGTGCTTTACATTGACTCGAGTGTTTCTCAACACCAACTCAACTGTCCGTTACATGTGTAATAAACCAGCTAATATCACTTAATGTTGATTGATATAAATACAATCACACGTACCTGAGAGGAGCTAGTTGCTAGCTAGCCAAAGCCGTTGGCTCAGAACCAGTGATGCCAGTTTACCCTCCATGTAGCCTGCGACAGCCCGACATGTCAACAGTAACATGTACAGTCTAAACCCACAGCGCCGCTCCTCTCATCTATGTTTTTACTTTCCGTCCTGTTTTCTCTTCTTTAGCTCTCAAATGGCGGGTCGGAGCGGAGACAGACGGACGTCCAGCCGTCGAAGAATAAGCTTCAGCTCTCAAACGTCAAATCTGTCAGTCAGAGCGGTAACGTTAGCGCTCCGGTAAACAAAGAACGCCAAACAAACACCGATTTATTTCCGTGTCCCACGGAGCTACAAAAGCACCGTGCGTGTCCCGAACATGGTGTCCGTCAGTCAGTCACTGTGCTGGGGACAGACCGTGTCCACCGAGCTGCCTAATAACCGATATCACCATAAACACAAAAGAAGCATTTCCAGGAACTTTCCAGGAATACGGTCACGTGGTGCGGCGAGGAGCGATTTAAGGTGGACCGACACACACACACACACACACACACACACACACACACACACAGTGCCTTCAGGTGCTGTACCAGATATTTAAACAGGTCGGATTCACGTGCACGCGGGGGTGCAGAGATGTTTTTTAAGCCACCACATGACTCTGAGTTTGCTGGTGGACAGGCGGGGTGACAGAGTACCGACAGGGCCACGGCCAGGGTTTTATCCACCCCCCCACCCCCCCGGAGGCCGTATATGGGGGGGTAAAAATCAACACCTGCTTTTAAACTCAACAAGCCAGAAACCTGTGGGAAGAACACGCATTCATATTAACTACAACATGTAACTGTTATTACAGTGACCTCTGTATGTACTGTTATTCTCTGTCCCTGTGTTATTACATAACATACCTTAATCAGTCAAACTATTACAGGGTTAGTTAATCATTGAACTGAAGAGTGGACAGTAATAAACAGAAATAAAAAGTATTTTATTTTTATTAATTCATTAATTTATTTTAATTGATCAGTTCATGTCATTTCAGTACATGTTGCTGTTAATAAGTTGTACTTTGGCTCAAATAAAAACTGAGTGCAGGACTTTTACTTGTAATAGAGTATTTCTACACTGTAGTATTGGTACTTTTACTTAAGCAAAATGTCTGAGTACTTCTTCCATCACTAGTATCTTCAGGAGAAACAGGTATCCAGATTATACTGTAAACTCTGTATGAGGTTATGGTGCGCCACACTCCGGTACAGTAGGTGGCGCTGTGCACCCTTCACGCTGCTTTGTAGCCCGCCATCAAACGAAGAAGAAGAATCTGAACAGCGAAGAAGAAACTTGCGCGGGTTGTTTGACTGTTTTGCTAACTGCTACAAAACATTAACAGATCTGTTAGTGCTGATTTGTCCCGCGGTGAGTTCTTTTTGTGGATTTTCTCATGAAGCAACTGTAAAACGTCACGTTAACATACGTTAAATATTGTTAAGTACTAGTTTATTCGGAGAGTCGGCAGATATAACTTTTACATTTACTTATTCCAGCCCAGACTGTCGCATTGTTTCCGTTTGTATGGAGAGGACATTCGGCCGAATTAAGTTTAAAAAAATCTGTCATTTGTGTTCTTGCTTTCGGTTTCCGGTTAACTTCCATCTGACAGAAGACTAGTTATGTTATTTAACTAATCGATGGGATGCTCGGTTGTATTCGGCGCATCATTCAATGCTTCCAGCTGTTTATGTTTTCCACAATTTTCCGTCATTGTTGAAACATTGAAGTAAACGTCAATCCGTGCACGGCGCTAACATCACGAGAAACAATTGTCATTGGTATAAAACTTTAGACACATTAAACCTTATAGGTATAGGTAGTTAGCCAAAGTCTGACATAGCTAATGTTCACCGAAGATGACATTAGTTAACTAAATATGTCAGATTTTTAAATGGAGTTTGGCTGAACCTTATCTTTATGAACTGCAGACCTGAACGTTAGTAGTTAAATTAGCTCCTCTTCAAGCAGCTACCACATTCAATTACTGCTTATATTTTAATGAATCAATTATAGATATCCAATAATATAACTTACACTCTGTCCACTTTATTAGGTACACATGTACAGTCTAATGCAATCCAACTGTTCTGCCATAAAGTCTGCTTTCTGAGTTATTTCAATTCTGTGTTTTAGCATTGGGGTCATAGTTAGTGGGCTTATTTCTAATATTCTGTCCAGCTTATGTTTGTAAATAGGGAGGACAAAATTATTTTGACATTGTTATGTTGTTACTTTTACTTGAGTACAGGATCTGAGTACTTCTCCACCGCTGCTGGATCCACAGTGAGGCCGTCATGGAGTCCACAGAGAGCAGATTCAATCACCTGCTGCAGCCGATCAGAGAGCTTACCAAGAACTGGGAGATCGACGTGGCTTCAGAGTTAAACGACTATTTGGAAGAGGTAAACTCAGAGTTATCAACTGTGAGACAAAAGCAGACTCAGATATTCTGATTTTAAAAAATGCTGATTGAGTTTCAGGTAAATGTGAAGTAGCTGTGGAATAATTTGACCTTCCTCAGGAAGTCACCACCTTGTCTGCATGTCTTTGTGTTTGTAGTTGGATGACATGTGCATTACGTTTGATGGAGGGAAAACCAGACTGAACTTTGCAGAAGCAGCGCTGTTGATCCAGGGCTCAGCCTGCATCTACAGCAAGAAGGTACATAAAGATACAGGACAGATAAAACCAGTGGAAACTTGATAAAGCAGCTCGTAATGAACGTCACTGTCTGACTGTTTCAGGTGGAGCTCCTGCACAATCTGGTTTACCAAACTCTGGAGTACATCAACGACAGAAATAAGAAGTAAGCTGATCCTCAAGGTCTGAATGAATGTTTGTATTTCTGACAGACGGGTCAGATGATGTCGTTTTTGTGATGTTTGTTCCTGACAGACGTAACAAACAGACGGCAGCGTCTGAGAAGGACGATGCAGACGGAGCAGCGAGCAGCTATGACGCTGATGATGATGCTGTAAGGAACAGAAACTGCACACTGACTCCAAACCACGAAGATATTTATGAAAATATTCACATTTCTTTAATTTTTTTCCATACAGCTGTCATAGGGCATTCTGGGTAATGTAGGCAATCACTGACAGTCTGTTTGTCTCCGTCAGTTCACTCCTTTGGACCTTGAAGTCTTAGAGAGCTCACAGAAGGCCGACTCCAACACGGTCAGTTTCTATCTGTCTAACTCTCTGCACACAGACAGTTTCTACCTGTCTAACTCTCTGAACAGTTTCCACCTGTCTAACTGTGGATGTGTGGTCTGTGTTTGACGGTCAGACTGTGGGCGTCGCTCCTCTTCCTCCTGAGTCTCTGATTCCTCTGGAAACCACAGAGAAGAACAAACTCCCTCTCATCAGGTCAGTTTGGGAAGAAACACATAAACAAAGTTCAATCCATAAAGTGTATTATTATTATTATTATTATTATTATTATTATTATTATTGTCAGTAGAGAGTCAGGATGTCTTAATTTAGATGCTTGTGTGTGTGTCTCAGTGTGAAAGGGGATATCCTGTGCAGTCAGAAGGACTTCAGGATCAACATCTTCATCCCGGGAGATGAAGACCTGATCCTCCTCACGCTCGGAGGAGCTGCTTCCAGGTTCCTGTTGGACGAAGGTCGACACCCTGCAGACTCTGTGCATCAGCAGCAGCACCGAGGTACCTCTGCACAGACATGTGATCAAATGAAACAGCAGCTAGTGATGATGGGATGTTTCCTTCAGAACACGATGCAAAGTGAAGTGCTGAACAGGAGAAGACCCGTCACTCCTCAGCAAATAAAAAACTCACGGTAGAAATGAAATTCAGTCTAGGAATCTGATAGTCAGGAAATAAAAGTTAATATCATCAGAATAAAACCGTAACTTTCCAAGAAAAAAATGTAATATTTAGACAATAAAGTCAAAATTTTACAAGAACAAAAGCCACAATATGGATAGAGTAAAGTTACAACAATAATAAAAAAGTTGTTTTAAAATAAAAAAAATAAAAAATTCTGAAAAGAAAACCCTGAAGCAATAAAATCTTCTTCTACACATAAATCTTCTGTTTTTTAAAGGCAGCAGGTTTGTAATTTGGAACAAAGCATTTATTTATTGGTTTGTGTCGTGTGTCTGCTGGTGGGTGAAGTCCTGTTTTCTCTGGCTGCAGGTGATGCTGCAGTGGGTTTGGCTGATGTTGAAGGTAATGATGCACAGGACTTCCTCCCTTTAGACGACAACAATATGGAGCTGGACCAGGACCCGGAGGAGCACGTGGACAGACACCAGGTTTTAAGTGTTTTTTTCTTCCTCTCAAGTGTCTGCATGAAAAAGTAATTTATTTATTTATCAGGCTCTGAACTGGACTTCTTCACTTTTGTCTTTTAAAATCTGCGTCAGGCTCCGAGTGACGGCAGGACGATCCGAGAGAGACGGCAGGTCGGAGACGACGATCTGAGGAGGAAGGAGGAGACGACACCTGCTGTACGTTCATTCACCTGCACTGGATACCATGACTTTATTCCTGAAATATTACCAACTTATTTTCATAAAAGAATGACTTGATATTATGTCTTTTTCTTGTAAAATTACGTTGTCTCAAAACATTAGAACCTTTTCTCATAAATTACGACTTTATTCTTGAAATTATATTATTATTTTCTACAAATATCACGTGACAACGTCTGACGGTGGACTCTCTCCGGGTCGTAACTCCGGTTGTTTTGCTGTTCATTTGGTTTGTTGTTTCAGGTGAACGTGTGGACGCTCCACAACCCGTACGCTGTACTCGGGGAGGATAAACCGTTTAAATCAGGTGAACTAACGGACTCTCAGGTGGTTTATAGACTGTCGAGTTGTTCTCATTACTGACACAGTTGTGTTTCTTTTCAGGAAAATGCTACAAGGTCCCTGAAGGTCTGGACGACGGTGGAAAGAGGAAAAGGAAACGACCTGCTTCCCTTCAGGACTTCAGGAGCTGGTTCAGAGGAACCTGTAAGCAGCTGAATGTGTTTCATCTGTTCTCGAGGGTTTCAGCAGGTGTGATGTGATGGTGGTTTTTATTGTGAATCAACTAGTTTCATTCCTTTTGTTGCAGTTGATCCTCCAGAGCACAAGTTAAAAAATGGACCCACGTTTACAGGTAACATGTCAGTCACGAGCTTTCTCTTAAAACTGTTATTATAACCAAACCAAACCTCACTAACAAAACTGCATATTTTGCAGTTACATTGAAATGAGAAAATGAAAGATATGAAACAACACAAGATTAAGTGTAAACATGTGACTTAATTTCACAAAGACCAGAACATATTAGAGACTTTTAGGGCTCTTCAACCAAATAGTTCAGCAAACAAAACTCCAAATCCATGCATGTTATTTGCAGACCGAGATTACATAAACAGATAAATCCTATTTGATTTCATCTGTATTGTTTTAAATGAAAAAACAACTGCAACTTCTTTTTATTTCAGACCTGAACTACGTTTATTTGAGCACAATGAAAGACAAACTGCAGACTCGAAAGAGGATCTACAGGAAAGCGGTATGAGAGTGTGTGTGTGTGTGTGTGTGTGTGGAGTTTGGAAGTGGGAGGAGTTATTTTAGACATTCCTGGTTCCTTCATGTTCCTCGTGTTCTGCGTTGGTGACTTACAGTTTGTGATGTTCATGAAACTTCCTGTTGAATCATCAGAACAAAAGATGAACAGCTGTTAGAAAACATCGTCAAAGCTACAAGAAGCCTGTAGACATAAAAACTGAAGGAAGAGAAGTCAACCACGACTCCCAGGGTGCATTTCACTAGCAAACAGCCAATCACAGAGCTTCACATTCTGATTTTACAATCTGCAGCTTGAATCAATTCACTTCTCATTTCTGGCTCACTTTTGGATGAATTAATCAGCCATGGCGCCGTCTTTTGACCCAACTGCAACAACAAAGTGTTGTGAATTTGCAGCCGCTCTGATTAGCAGCTCTGACCGGCTTCTCCATGGCAACAGCGGCCGAGGCTCATGGGTATTGTAGTATTTAGAGCCCTTTGCCAAAACGACGGAGAAAACCTGATTTGTCAGAAACAAAGTGTAAATAATTCAAACTGGTGAGAACATATAAACCTGTGTGATTGTTTCATCGTCCAGGAGAGTTTCTCTGTTCAGGAACACTTGAGGAACCAGAGACTCCTCCCACTTCACTTCTCTGTTGACTTCAGGTAAGTACTATTGATGATGTATCGTGATGTCATGACGGTTAATGATGCGGTGTGTGATGTCACTCAGGGTGTGGTTGTCTCTGATGACGAACTGAGGCGGACCTTCCTGCAGCCGGAGGAGGCGGAGCCAGATCAGCATGGGGAGGAGCCTGTGGACGGATTCAGACACCCCGACCTGCCAGGTAAAACCAGCTCCAGCACCCCCCCCCCCCCCCCGGTTAGAGGCAGGTTATTGATTTCACCCTTGAGATATCATGAAAGGATCGGTCGCGGGTGAAGTGAGGGAATGAGATGAGGGAACAGGAAGTGAAGTCGTTGCTGATAATTTGATTCCAATATAAACGTCTGAGCAGCTGATCAGTTTATTGAATCTTTAAAAGGTGGAGATGACGACAACTCGGACAACGAACACGAAGCGTTTCCTGACGACGTTCCAGCTGAGTTTGTTGGAGGAGCAGACTTCATATCGCCAGGTAGAAACACACCTTACTCAACAATAACTAAAATAAAACAAAGTGAAATGACTGGGGGGGGATGTAGTGAGAGACGAACGCTGCAGCATCACGACTGAAATGCTTTGATGAGATTAATGAGAAGCTGATTGATGAATGATTGTCTGATGTTTTACAGACGCTCAGAGAGATGAACTGAGTTATGAAGACCTGGTGAAGCTGCGTGTAGTAAGTGATCAATACGTCCACTCTCATCTTTCATTCACTAATGAAACAGAATTAAAGATGGCTGCCTGGAGGATCAGCTGATCATGTAAATAATTATTTGAATTTTTTAATCTGACAAAAAAAAGGTAATCATCAATAACGTCAGTGTGTCGCTGCTACACGACCAAATTAATCAGTTTCTCGTTATAACGACATTTTTCATTATTATCATTATTCTGTATTATTCTAAAATGTTAATAAATGTTTGATCAATGTTGTCTCTGTGATGTGTTCAGGAGCAGCTGGTGGTGAACAGTCGTGGTTACACTCAGGAGAGCGCTCTGTCTCGAAGGGTTAAAGACTGGGAGGACAAGATCCACCCTCAGCTGGAGCTGCAGGTAAAACTGAGACCGATGATGATGATCACTGCTTCATCATCAGATAACAAACCTCGTTTGTTTCCTGTCTGTGGTGTGTTTCAGGAGGAGCGTGCGGTGTTCGACATCCATGATTACAGCGACAGGATAGTCGGAGCGCTGAACGCCGTCGGCGTCCGGCGGTCCTTCTCCTCCATCGTCGCAGGTCTGGATAACTTCGAAGCCTGCAAATACCTGCTGGCTTCACTGCAGCTGGTAAATAACACGCACTGAAATATCCACCACACCAAACTCCATACAAAAACCTAGAAATATATTTAGGCTGCAACATCATTTATGTTCAAATGAACAAACTTAGAGAATATCTAAGTTTGTGAGAAACATGATCATCTGCTGTCAGACTGACACACAGAGTGTGTGTGTGTGCGTGCGTGCGTGCGTGCGTGCGTGTGCGTGTGCGTGTGCTCTCTCAGGCGAATGACTACACCGTGGAGGTGGACAGTGTTGGCGGTCTGGAGGACAGCGTGGACTCGATGGGACTGACGCTGCTCAGCACTCAGAGAGCGACGGACCGATTCAAAACTCTGACGGCTTCAGCCTCAAACACATGAGCTCATTACATTCACAGTATAAGTTTAGACTGTTTTACTGTCTGAACTCTGAACTTTTCCTTTGGTTCAGCCAATAAAACTCGTCTCTGATGATATAAATTACAACAGAAATTATGTTTTGTCCTACAACAATTTGTTAAATATGAATATTTGTAATAAAACCGGTCCATGTTGAAATAGGAGGCTCGATGTTCAGTTTGTTCAGGAGGGTTGAAGCTTCACAGTCAAAAGACAAACTTTCTGATGTCACCTCCCCTCCTTGTTGCTTTAGCACCATCAGGAGAAAAACACTAAAGACACTGGCTGAACACACCAGCTGATACAAACACACTTTTATTTATTTGGTGCTTAAACCCAAAACTCTGACATACAGAGAGACCACGCAGGAGATTCATCATCATAAACCTGATTCAACACAGATCAGGAGGCATCAGGGCAGAACCGCCGTTTTCTAAAATTCTGCCAAAATCCAAAAGTGTCCTGAACAGAGTCGTTGTTAGACACTGATCATCCCAAATATACTACTGTACAGTACTTCAGCTGTCTGCAGTATTTGTACACAGTATCATGTACAACAGTTCAACATGTCTGGAGTTATTAACAAGACTTCTGGCACTTTAACCATCTGAACCTCCCACACTCTTCAAACAACTGTATGCACAAAGTAATGAATCACTCTTTGATTCATAATTTCTATCCACAAATGACATCACTTGAGCTTTCATTAATAATGAATGTGTAGAAATGAGAACAAAGTATTTAAGAAACATGTTTGAAGACTGTCATTATATCCATGTCATTAAAATGGCTTTACTTTCTGTTTGTTGAACCATGCTGTAATATCTGCCACTAACAATTATTTCCATTATTGATTCATCTGAATTATTGTTTTCGACCAACAGTCCAAATAGATTCACTTCACTGGGATATGAATCTGACACGCTGCACAAACTGGAAACAGTGACGTTTTGGCATTTCTGCTTAAAAATGACTAACGATTAATTGATTATCAAAACAGTTGCCAATTCATTTTCTGCTGATCGATTACTTAATTAATCAGATAATTTCAGCTCTAGTGTGATCTTTAAGCTCCAGCATGTGAAACTGCCAACAATATATTTAATATATTTAACGCTCTGTTCTGTTCATCTGTGTAAATGATTCATCGTTACAGCTGCTGCCTCCAAAACAGAACTCATGTTTCATTAAAGAGATTAGAGCTCTGCAGAGGAGCGCTGTAATCTGCAGTTTAAAGTTTCTGTGATGCAGGGCCGCTTCTGGCTTTTTGGGGGCCCTATGCAAAATGTTGTACATTATACATATATATAAAAAATGGCTCTTGGGGGCCCCCTGGTGGCTTTGGGTGCAACCACATAGTCCACATATAGCGAGAAAGGCCCTGCAGCGTTGTGTTCCTTCAGAGTCTGACGTAGTTGTGGATGTGGTTCCTGACACTCTCTGTGATCTGCTCCTGGTCCTTCATCCTGTTGTAGTAGTCCAGAAACAGCCCGTCAGGACTGACCAGGTAGATCAGGATGGTGTGATCCACGATGTAGTCTCCGTCCTCGTCTTTGGGTCCGGGGCTCGCGTACACTCTGTAGTCCCGCCCCGCGTGTTTCACCTCCTCTGGTGTTCCCGTCAGTGCGATCAGACGGGGGTGGAAGTCTTTGACGTAGCGGGCCAGCGCTGGCACGTCGTCCCTCTCTGGGTCCACGGTGATGAAGACGGGCTGGACGGGCGGCAGCGAGGTGTCCCGGTCCAGAGCCAACACCACGGCGCTCAGCTTGTCCAGCTCGTCGGGACAGATGTCGGGACAGTGCGTGAAGCCGAAGTACAGCATCACCCAGCTGCCCAGGAAGTCTGCCTTGGTCCTGCGCTGCCCCCTGTGGTCCAGGAGGCTGAAGTTGCCCTGACCCAGAGCCACCTGCTTCAGCTGCTCCACGCGCTGCCGCCGCAACTTCTGCTGCTTCTCCGAGTGAACGAACCACCACACGGCCAGCAGACCGCCGCCGAACAGCAGAGTCACCGCCAGGCGAGTCCTCAGCTTCAGCGTAGCAGAACGAACAGACGGGTTCTGGTTCTGACCTTGAGACAGGAAACACCTCTGAGTCCGCTGAGGAAGACCACGAGGATGAAGAAGTCGGACCGGTTGGCTCTCTGAGGTCAGCGAGGACACAAACGTCTTCTGGACGTGAGGACAGGCAGAGTGAGGAAGACCTCTCAGGAGTCTTTCTCCTCCACGCAGATCTCCCACAATGCACCTGAACGCCAACATCTCCAAACGCCCTCCTGCAACACAAACACACGAAACAGGAAGTACTCACATCCTGTACTCCAGTAAAAGTACTAATACCATGCTGCAAAATACTCCGTTACAAGTAAAAGTATAAGTATTATCAGAAAAATGTACTTAAATTATCAAAAGTAAAAGTACTCACTGTGCAGAATGGACCCTGTCAGTATTTTATGTTTGTATAGATTATGTGTTTGGTAGTTTAATCAATAATAGTGCATCATATTTTATACAGTGATCATATATTTTGTATGTTAAAGCTTTATTTGCAAATTAACTATGTAACTCTGCTGTGAGCTGCAGTAAAAAGAACAGTATTTTCCTCTGAAATGTAGTGTGTTATAAGTAGCATAAAATGGAAATAGTAAAGTACAAGTATCTCAAATTAGGACAGTACTTATTAACCCACTGTTGCAATACATCTTCCCGCCACCACCGGCAGCACTGAGCAGTGCAGAGGAGCGCTTTAATCTAAAGTTTAAAGTTTCTGTGATGCAGGGCCGCTTCTAGCTTTTTGGGGGCCCTGTGCAAAATGTACATTATACAAAAAATGGCCCTTGGGGGTCACTGTTGCAATACATCTTCCCGCCACCACCGGCAGCACCGAGCAGTGCTCCAGGGTGAAGTGTTCTGCGCCATCTTGGATTTTACACGGGTTGTAATGAATTTAATGAATTTAATGAAATTCACCTGCGCTTCATGGTAATAAATCGTGTTTTTGTTACTTTAAAGCCGCCTGACATCGACGTGAATCCTCCTGAACTGTTGCTGGGAAGTTCATCTGCCCTCAGGTAGGTTTATATTTTTATTATTCGTATGATAAATTAAGTTTCTTTAACACCGAATATCAGAAATGACTGCTTCACTCGGCTAGCCGAACAGGACCGTGTTACACAGAATAGCTGTCCTCTATCAGGGCTAGTTAATGACAGCAGCTCTGTGTGTTAGCGAACAGGACTGTTTCTAATTATAACACGAAAAACGAAAACGCACAGCATTTATTAGCTTACAGCTAACACATAACTAAAGGTTAACCACACCAGCTTTGGCATAGAAGCTAAATGGTACAGAAACCCTCAAGTCACCTCAACCTGCTGCTGTGAAGCTAACGTTAACTGACCGGGGCATTAGCATGCCCACGCTAACAGGTTAGCTGTTAGCTTTCTTAGCAAACAAACGCGTACGGTTTAGATAGAAGAAGAAGAATAAGAGGACAAACTTACCTTCAGTCTCCAAACAGCGAACCTCTGTGATCACACATGTAACTGTCAGAGTCGAACTGAGCCGGTTGTGAAACACATGAACCGCTTTTACCTAAAACTGCTCTGAGCTCCCGTTAGCTGATTCTACTGAAAGGAGACGGCAATAATACTGAAACATCGGCTAAAGAAGAAAAATAAATCATTTATCATTTCTTTGTTTATTAGCCACTGAAAATAAGAACTGTCTGTAATAATTCATATAAACGTACATTTACAGAATTGTCGACCGTCGGTTAATATCAGCAGATTCGTGCACCCTGAATGGAGCTGTAGGACTGAAACTCTCCACAAGATGGCGCCTTAATATTGAGCCTAATGAGACCTTCTTTATGTTGTAACACTATCATAGATACATAACGTTATACAGTGTGATACAGTACAGACTGTGTATATCTTTATATTTGTAGGAACAATTTGACCAGTTTTCCTACAGAGAGTTTAGCACATCTTTTCTTTTCTTCATGCTTTTTCTATTAAGATTTAATTTATTTATTAAGATTTAAATATATGAGCTGTATTTATTGATGAATGGTGGACCTGTTTTCTTTGTCTGGAGGCACTTTGATTAGAGCAAGAAGACACGGTGTATTAGAATATTATTTAACTACAGTTAATAAGATCCATGGACACAATAATGATTATTAAAAGGACAGATTGATCAGAGATGATTGAAGTGAACCACATGTCACATAATATTTAAAAACAAATCAACTGATTCAGACCTGTGTATAGGTTTGGTCATGCGTAGAAATCTGACATAAAACCTTAACCTTTTGCACATTACAAAAGGTTAAGCCTTAAGTTAAACCTTAATAAAGCTTCATAATAATCTGTTCAGGCCTCATGATACTGAAGCATGGAAAACAAAGAAGACATTTCATCTCCTTCAAGCCTTCAGACCAAAGATTCGGCCTAAATGAATATTTTTGACCTTTTTAAATAACAGGTACATTTGTCCCTGTGGTGGCAGTGATAATGACGTCTCTGTGGTCACTGAGAGACGCATCAGTAATTAATCTCCTCTGTCTCTCAGGATATTCTGTACATCCTCCCAGCATTGATTTTGTCTCTCTGTCTCTCTCTGTCTGTCTGTCTGTCTGTCTGTCTCTCTCTCTCTCTGTCTCTCTCTCTCTCTGTCTCTCTCTCTCTCTGTCTCTCTCTCTGTCTCTCTCTCTGTCTCTCTCTCTGTCTCTCTGTGTCTCTCTCTGTCTCTCTCTCTCTGTCTGTCTGTGTCTGTCTCTCTCTCTCTCTGTCTGTCTCTCTCTCTGTCTCTCTCTGTCTCTCTCTCTCTCTGTCTCTCTCTCTGTCTCTCTGTCTCTCTCTCTCTCTCTCTGAGTGCATGCTGGGAGATTGTGGCGTGTGAGTTTTCTTCTTCTTCTTTCTCTTAGTAATGTGTTTTATTTTAACGTAGTTTATTGGTGGTGGTTTAATTAAGTTAACAGTTGGAGCACTTTGGGGGGGTAGTTTCGGGCTTGTTGGGGTTTTTCTCCTGCCGGTGTCTCTGCCGGTCTGCGGCGCAGACGCCATGCAGGTAAATGGAGACTTCACCAAACTGACGAGGAAACATGGCATTAAGATCTCCGCCAGTTTCCCGTGCAGTGTGGAGGACATCGGGCTGGCTGTGGGGGAGAAGGTCGGACACAGCAGCGTCAGATCGGCCGCCAGGATGAACAGCGCCGGACCAGGTGGACAAGGTGAACCACGTCATCGAGACAGGTATCACGGTGAATGAAATGTTTGTGCCGGTGCTGCCGTTAACGCAGCCCGCAACTAAAGTAATATTATCAAATGCCCCCCTGTTCATCACCGATGAGTTCCTGAGCAGAGAGCTCTCCAGACACTGGAAGGTGGTTTCCCCGATCAGAAAGATCCTGTCTGGTTTCTGAAGCACGTAGTGTCTCACCGGAGACAGCTTTATATGATACTGAAAGACCTGGACGAGGAGCTCAACCTCCGCTACCATGTCAAAGTAGATGATTATGACTACGTGATATTTGCAACCTCATCTGTGATGAAGTGCTTCGGTTGCGGTGAGGAGGTCTGAGTCTGAGGCGCGCTTATCCGGCCCCGCTTGGCCCGGGGGGGGGGGGCGGCCGGTGCGGCGGGGCAGAGGATGGCTGCCGCCGGCCTCCCCGCCCGGGGTTGCCGCTGCCGCGGGGCCGAGCACAGCATCCGCGCGGCCGGTCCCGACTCCGGTCGCCGGCCTCCCCGCAGCGGCCTCGGAGCCGAGTGCTGTGTCCGTGCCGGTACAGGAGGTGTCAGAGGGTGATATACACAGTGTGAGGGGGGGTGGGGTACAGCAGGGTGAGGAGGGTGTAGGTGAGGCAGTGGAAAGTGAGGTGGGTGGGAAACAGGTGAAAGAAACTGGTGAGAGGTGTGTGTGTGTGTGTGTGTGTGTGTGTGTGTGTGTGTGTTGTAGAAATAAACAAAACAGGTGAGGTCAGTGAAACACAAGAGGGTCAGACAGGTGAGCAGGCAAAAGCACAGTCAGGTAAGACAGGGAAGGAAGGTGTTTTATGGAGTGAGCAGGTGGAGGAGGCTGAGTTGGAGGAGGCAGCAGCCAAACCAAAGCCTGCTCACAAACGCAGAAGAAAAACGAGGAGTGCATCTAGTGAGGCTAAAACAAGTAAAGTAGGGAGGACACAGTGAGGAGGTCAGTGCAGACAGATGACAGTGGGAGGAGGAGGAGTGTGTGTCGGACAGCAGCGACATACCAGGTTTTAAACTGAGCAGCAGCCAGCAGAAAAAAATGTACTCTGCAGAAGAAATAAAGTTTTCTACAGCAAACAAAGAACCAGCACGGGGTTAAAGTTGAGGAATATTTTCCTGACTTGTCAGTGTTTTACACATCAGCCAGACTCCACATGAGCCAAAGAGAAGAGTCTGGCCTCACTGACCAAGAAGGTTTTAGACTGAAAAAACTTGTGCTTAAAGTAAAAAAACAAATGAACAGTGATGATGTCAAAAACTCCAATGTGTGTTTTAATTAACTTATTGGTTTTAAATTTGGTTTTTAACATCTCACTTAATATGGACACTTTTAAAGTGGGAAGTTTAAATGTTAACGGAGCAAGAGAGGAAAAAAAAGGGCACTCATATATGAAACTGCCAGAACGAAACATGTTGATGTCCTGTTTTTACAAGAAACCCACAGTGACGCTGAAAACGAGGCAGACTGGAGGAGAGAGTGGGAAGGGGAAGCCATTTTAAGTCACAACACCACACTCAGTGGAGGAGTGGGCTTCCTCTTCTCCAGGAATTTCTCTCCACTCTCGCTGGAGGTCGAGCATTTTATCGAGGGGAGGTTACTTTTAACTAAAGCTGGTTTTGAACATTTTACCGCTGCTTTTATCAACGTGTACGCTCCAACAAACGGTGCAGAGAGGAAGCAGTTTCTACAGAAGGTGAACGATGTTATAATAGCTGTGCTTCGGAGGATTTTTTATTCTTGGGTGGGGATTTTAATTGTACTGAAAATGCATCTTTAGATCGCAACCATGCAGAGCCGCATCCAGCCTCCCAGCACGCTCTGAGGCAGCTGGTCCACTCTCATGGCCTGGTGGACGTGTGGAGGAGGATGCACGCAGACACCAGACAGTACACATGGTCCCACCTCAGAGAGAGCAAGATCTCCTCAGCCAGACTTGACCGTTTTTATTGTTTTAAGCATCATTTTAATATGTTTAAAATGTGCAAAATCATACCTGCTGGTTATACAGATCATTCCCTGCTTTTGTGTCATGTTTTTATTAGAGATATTAAGCCAAAAAGTGCATTTTAATTCTGTTTTAACACTTGACAAAAAGTTCAGGGAGGTCCTTATTTATTTCTGGGGTGTTTTTAGGCGGAGGAAGGATGATTTTAGCAGTCTTAGGCAATGGTGGGACCACGGTAAGACTGAGATTAAACTTCTTTGTCAACAGCACACCTTCAACGTCACACGAGACATCAACAGATCTATAGAGGACCTGAACAGTGATATAGTGGAACTTGAGAAAGTGAGTGAGTCCACAGGAGAGCAAGGATATATTGAAGTCCTCAAAGTAAAAAAATTGGCTTTAGCCAACCTGCTGGAAGGCAAAGTACAGGGTGCACTGGTCAGGTCCCGGTTTCAGAACATCGCAGAGATGGATGCTCCCTCTAGCTTCTTCTTCGGCCTGGAAAAGAAAAATGGACAGAGGAAGGTAATCCACTCCTTGCTTTCAGACGCAGGGCAAGAGATCACGGAACCAAGCCAGATCAGAAGGCGAGCCGTCCAGTTTTATTCCTCCCTTTACTCCTCGGAGTACGAGGAGCAGGCCACACTGCAAGAGGAGTTCTGCAGTGAACTACCTCAGGTCTCTGCGGAGACCAACTCCCAGCTCGAGGAGCCGCTGCAGATGCGGGAGCTTCAGGCCGCCCTGCAAAGCATGCAGGGACGGAGGGCTCCAGGTATGGATGGCCTAACGGTGGAGTTTTTTAAAGCCTTCTGGGACATTTTCTCTACAGCTATTTTAGATGTTTTTAATGAAAGTCTGGCCTCTGGTTCCATGCCGATGTCCTGCCGCAGAGCGGTCCTCACGCTTCTGCCCAAGAAGGGAAACCTGCAGGACATCAAAAACTGGCGCCCTGTGTCTTTGCTGTGTGTGGATTACAAGCTTCTGTCCAAGGCCTTGGCCAACAGGCTGAGGGGGGCTATGGAGCAGGTCATCCACCGGGATCAGACCTACTGTGTGCCCAGCAGGTCCATGGTAGACAATGTCTACCTGATTCGAGATGTTTTGGAGGTCTCCAGCTCATTGGGTATAGACGCTGGTCTGATTTCTCTAGATCAGGAAAAGGCTTTTGACTGCGTTGAACACAACTTCCTCTGGAAAGTCATGGAGAGGTTTGGGTTCAGCGCAGGTTTCGTAGCTAAGATAAAGGTGTTGTACAGCGACATTGAGAGTGTGCTGAAGGTTAACGGTAGTCTGTGTGCTCCTTTCAGAGTGGACATCTGGTAGATGCAGTGGGGCCGGCGCTGAGCGATGCTGTGGCCCTGGGCTCTCTGCTGGGTCTGCACGCGGTCCGGGTGGCCCAGAGGATCCTGGAGCTCTGGAGGCAGAGGCTCTCGGGAAAGGAGAGGAGCTTCCTGATGGACTACAGCCAGTGAGGGGCCACACCGGATCCAACCGACCCTTTTCCAGAGATCTACCTGAGCCCAGGGTTGGGAGACCTGACCGGCCCCCTGCTCAACGTCACTAACCCAAACAAGATGACTCTGCACAGAGCTGATAAAAAGACTATCTACTTCAACTGTGCCAAAGTTATCAACAGGAATGGACTGAGCAACGGACCCCCCACTGTGTGGACTCAAGACTGTCTGGGGGAACCGAACCCAGCCCACAGTCGTTTTTATACAAACCTCCCCTCAAAAAACGGACTGCCGACCTGCAGTGGAGGATTTTACATGGTGCCATTGCCTCCAATGCTTTTATCTCTGTTCTTAACCCTGTTGTGTCGAGTAAATGTCCGTTCTGTGAACGCCACAAGACTGTTTACCATGTTTTTACTGAGTGCCAGAGACTCACTGAGCTCTTCACTCTTTTAACATTGGTTTTAGTCTCTTTGGGGTGGTTTTTACTGAGGGGGTTTTTATCATGGGAGCGGGCTACAAAAAACAGAAAGAAAAGTGGCAGCTCCTGAACTTCCTCACAGGAGAAGCAAAGATGAGCATCTATGTGAGCAGAAAGAACAGAGAGGGACAGGATGCCAAGTCAGTCTGGCTCTGCAACATCAGGGCCAGACTCTGGCTCGAATACAGGTTTTTTAAACACAGTGGTGATTTAGACGCTTTTAAACAGCGCTGGTGCTACAAAGACATCATCTGTTTTATTATTGAAGATCAGCTCACTCACTCACTCACTCACTCACTCACTCACTCACACCAGTTTCCTCCTCCATATTTTATTAATGACCTCTGCAGGCAGCAGCCCAAAGAAACCAGGTCATCACACTGCAAAGTCATATAATAAATAAATAAATAATATATATATATATATATAATCTTATCTGTATTGTGTCTTATCTTATAGTGTATTACATCACATCGTATATTAACGTATAACACTACTTATTGTATCATATTATACAGGTAAAGTACGATATATTATCGTGTCGTCTTATCGGACCGTATTGTATCTTAACGTATCACATATGTTGTACCTTATTGTTTATTATCATGTTATCGTAACTTATTTTATTATATTCTATCTTAGTGTAATGTATTGTAACATATCTTTTTTTATCGTACCTTTTATAATTACCTGTAGAAACCTCAGTTCCAGCTCTGATGTCCCTGAACTCTGT
Organism: Macquaria ambigua; assembly: GCA_008360985.2. Classification (NCBI taxonomy): domain Eukaryota; kingdom Metazoa; phylum Chordata; class Actinopteri; order Centrarchiformes; family Percichthyidae; genus Macquaria; species Macquaria ambigua. The sequence continues at coordinate 36,322 of VMKM01002583.1, forward strand.
GAGAGGACACAGTGAACCTGCAGGAAGCTTCACCTGAGACCTGCAGTATCTGCTCACACTCGTCTCCTCGTGTGTTTCCTGAGTGAGGAAGTGAAGCTGAGTGTTTCTCTGAGCCTCTTCAAGTCTTCAGTGGTCTCTGTTGGCCTGTTTGAAGCTCTTATATAACGGACTCTGCAGTGCTGCACAGCTCTGCTAAAGTCCTACCACTCTCACTGTTTGTTAGCGTCAGACACCTGCACGTCCAACATGAACACAGAACAGGTGAATTAATGGGTTTGTGTTTAAAATGTCAAACAGTGAAAGATATCTAAAACCCAAAGAGATTTAGTTTACTGTGACATAAAACAGAAATCTGAGACATTCTGAAACGGAGGATGTAGTTTGATAAATGACTTGTCAATAATCTGTCTGATTAGTCGATTAATCGACTGCTTGTTTCAGTTCCAGTTTAAATAAAGGAGGATTTTCAGCTGTTGGAGCTCAGACTGAACCTGAACATGCTGGCTGTGTTTATATCCACACATCATTCAGTCAGTCACACATTTAATTATAACTCGGTGAGAAAAACCCTCAAGCTCAAACTCTGATGAGGACAGAGCGGATTAAGTAACCTGACTGAGTTCTCCACAGAGCCCACGACTACATGAGGGAAGAAAACCTAAATACTGAGCATGAATCATAAGATCATTTTAACATGTTTTAGTCAAAGATAGCACAACATTTATTCATGAATCTCTCTCCAAATCAAATCAAAACTTGGTTCAGTTGTTTATGATCCGACAACAATCACTGTTTATTACTGAACTAATATCCAGCGTGGGATCACAGCAGGTTTAAAAACTATAAACACGTTAATATGAAGAAATGAATTCAGTGTTATAAACTAAATAATACTATAAAACTCAGCTGCTGACACTCAGTTCCTGCTTGGATGTTATCCAGCCTGGATCTGTGTTGCTTAGCAACTGCACAGAAGTGATCAAGGAGCTGAGAGTTCGCTGCATTTCCATTTTTACCTGCGGGGGTTTGTGTTACCGGGTGTTAAAGCACACCTGAGCTGAGACTCACCTGAGATCATACCTGCTGGAGGTTAATCACAGAGAGAACATTTCATCCTGAATACAGCAGGAAATAAATATCCCCTAATCATTCATGCAAGAAGAGTCTCTGCTGAGGATCAAATAGAAGTTGAATCTCTGTGCATCCAGATCAAATTCAACTTTATTATCCAAAGAAGGAAATTCATTAGCCAGAGGTTAAAAAAAACAAAAAACAAAACACAGAAGCAGTATAAAAATACACAAAATAAAACGACAATTCATAAAAGGAGAGATACAAAATAAAAAGCGTGTTAGCTTAGCACAAAGACTGGAAGCAGGGGGAAACTGCTAGCCTAGCCAGCTATTTCTTAGCTTTTGGGATTGTATGGAGGCCCCCTGGGGTCAGCTGAGAAAAATAGAAAGTGCTGTGTGAATGTGTACTCTCCGTTTACAGATCATAAATAAAAGATTATACATTTAAGACTTAACAGAAAATTCTCTGTACATTTGTGTTCAAACAGCTGTTTGAGTCCTGTGAACAGTTATAACTATTTATTGTTATGGTTTCTGTCGGGTGGATCCAAGAGCAGGCGGAGACCAAGATAAGCAAGTAAAAGGGATTTATTTAATTCGGGTGCGGAGAAGGGATTTGATGGAGCGGGTGACACAGGACGGAGACTGGGCCGTGGGGAGAAGCACAGAGGAGCAGAGGCACGTGGCTGGCTGAAGGTCCGTGTTGAGCAGAGGTGAGGAATGATTGAGTGGACCTGTAGGTCGGCAGGCAGTGAGGCTGGCGGTGAGGCAGGCAGTCGACAGGCAAGCACACCGGGGCACACTAGAGACAAGAGAAGAATGGTTAGCGACGAAAAAACACCCAAAGGCGAGTACTTGAAGAGCCGTGAGCGCTGACTACCACGGAGGTTGATTCAACGATCTGACGATGAGTGACTGAGGAACCGGGGTAGATATACTGCAGGCTGATGAAGTAGATGGGAGTCAGGTGTGTGTAATCAACCCAGCAGCCAGGTGCACCAGAGGGAACAGCCACGTCACACACACACACACACACACACACACACACACACACACAGACAAGGGGGAAGGGAGACACACAGGGGCAAACAGACCATAACCATGACATTTATCTTCCTTTTTATTTACAGTTTATTTCGTTCACATTTTTCTGTCATTGTTAGATATCAGTTTATATTACTGTATTATTTATTTATTTATTTTATATAAATGTATATAAAAAGGATGTTTCACAGTAAAAAGCTACGGAGCTGCTGAAGGATGTTTGTCTGTTTGATGATGATGTTCAGTTTTCTGACCAGACAAATAATTGATTAATTGGGAAAATAATCACCAGATTACTCGTTAATGAAAATAATGATTAGATACTGACTGCAGTCTGAGAGCTGCTCAGTGCAGCAGCAACACACCTGACCTGTGTCAGGAAACGGTTAATAAATCACGTCAGGGAGGTTCATTGTGTATTCATGTCATGGCCTCTGCCTGTCTGTCTGTTTCTCTGCCTGTCTGTCTATTTCTCTGTCTGTCTGTCTGTCTGTCTGCCTGCCTGTCTGTTTCTCTGCCTGTCTGTTTCTCTGTCTGTCTGTCTCTTTGTCTGTTTCTCTGCCTGTCTGTCTGCCTGTCTGTCTGTCTGTTTCTCTGTCTGTCTGTCTGCCTGTCTGTCTGTCTGTCTGTTTCTCTGTCTGTCTGTCTGTCTGTCTGCCTGTCTGTCTGTCTGTTTCTCTGTCTGTCTGTCTGTCTGTCTGCCTGTCTGTCTGTCTGTCTGTCTGCCTGTCTGTCTTTTTCTCTGTCTGTCTGTCTGTTTCTCTGTCTGTCTGTCTGCCTGTCTGTCTGTTTCTCTGTCTGTTTCTCTGTCTGCCTGTCTGTCTGTTTCTCTGTCTGTCTGTCTGTAACATGTAGTGACGTCGCTCTCTGCATCACGCTGAGAGGAGCTGATGCTGAGGAGGAAATGTAGGACAACAGGAAGAGGAGGAGGAGGAGGAGGAGGAGGAGGAGGAGGTCTGCAGTTAACACTCTGTGGAACCTTAAAGAGACGAAACAGAGCCAAGCTGCACCATCACCACCTCAACATCAGGTATTTATTGATCGATTCTGTGTGTGTGTTGGAGGATTAGTGTTAAATATCTGCAGCGAGACGATGAAGAGCAAATAAAGAGGACAGATGAGCTGATTTAATATCAGAGGACAAACACAAAGGAAGGTCATTCAGAGGGAAACAGGAGCTGGACTCTGCACACCGATATCAGCTCACTACACTTACTCTACTGCTGTGTACAAGTACAAATCTGAGGTATTTGTACTTTACTTGAGTATTTCCATTTTATGCTGCTTTCTATGATGTATTAAAACAGATTAATCTACCAGCAGAATATAAAGTCATTAAAGTAGCTCCACCTTTACCTGCTGCAACATTAATGCAGCAATAATTATAATCCAGTAATATCATATATATTATTCTGCATAATGAGTACTTTAAATATAACATATATATATATACTTTTGTAAGATTTTGAACGAAGAACTTTTACTTAAAATAGTGAAATTAAATACTAAATAGAGAGAAAATACAGTATTTCTACACTGTGGTATTGTTACTTTTACTAAAGTAAAAGATCTGAGTACTTCTTCTTCTACATGTCTTAAAGGAGTAGTTCAACATGTCTGTGTGTTAACGCCACGTTCATGTCACGTGGGAGTTTCCAGTTTCTGAAACCTCCAAACCAAACAAACATGGACGCCTCACGTCAGCCAAAGTGCATCATTCGAGATATTTAAACCCAGATATGATGGATACATGAGCGTAGATGACAAACAGCCGTCAGTGAACACAACACCAGACCTCCACTGGAAATAATGAGATTTACTCTGTGATTCAGTTCCACATGACATGAACGCAGTACAGAGTCAGGAGTCTGGACATGGTTAGCTTAGCTTAGCATAAAGACTGGAAGCAGGGGGAAACAGCTAGCCTGGCTCTGTGTTGGTGGCCGACAGTTTGTGATGAAACAAAAGATGAACCACTGTGTTAGAAAATATCTGCTTCTTTGATAAATAGTCTGTGGACATAACTACGACTCCCAGGGTGCATTTCGCTAACACACAGCCAATCACTGAGCTTCACATTAACAGCGGGCTGAAGCTAAAAGTGATGAGACATTCAGCAGTTCAAAGGAGTCTACTGTCAGATTCTGGCTTTGTCTCCATGGCAACAGCAGCTGAGGCTCATGGGTGTAATCCAGAGCAGCGAGCGTGAATCTGCTTTATATATCGGTATCAGTGTTATCCAGTATCGGTGGAGCTGTGGAGCTGTCGCAGTTTTCTCTCTGACAGCACTCCCCCCCCCGTTTCCCTCCAGCATTCAGTCGTCTCTGAGCTCCAGGAGGATGGAGGGGCTGCAGCGGCTCAGTCTACCCGGAGCGTGAGGAGCCTTCCTGGGCTCCGTCTGCCTCGTCCTCCCCCCTCCTCACCGCTCTGATCCTCCGTCTCTCCGCAGCAGCGTCTCTCCTCCATCAGCTGGAAACATGGACGGACTCCGCCTGCCGCCCGTCATAGAGGAGGTCCTGGATCCATCCGGTCAGTCTGTTTACATGCAGAGTCTAATGTGTTTTACTGAGTGTTCAGTTCTGTGTGAACAACCGGGACTGAAACACAGCATGAAGGAACTGAACTATAATTAGAATAATATAGATTTATATCATCTGTTCACACTGTAAAGCTCCTGGTAATGACACTCATCACTTCCTGCTCATGTTTCACAATAAAAGCCCTTTAAGGGCCTTCGCTGATTCATTGATTCCACAGACAATGAATCTGCAACTATTTTCATAATCGATTAATAACCATTCACCTTTTTTGTGGTGGTCATGGCAACCAAGGTGCAGCTTCCTGACAAGTGAGTCATCAAACCTGTGCTGCTGTGATTGGACACATGGAGCATGGACAGAATAATAACACTAATAGTGATGGTGGACAGGTGTTAGAGCATGTGGTTCTGTCACATGTGAGGACATAAAATGTGATTTTTCAGATTTAAAATCACACCAGTGATTCTGCCCTTTAAACTGATCACAGGTGAAGACTGTTTCACAGAGAGGCAGCAGGTCCACTGCAGCGCTGCAGGAGCAGAGTCTCAGGTTTCAGGAGGAAAGAAATATCACAGACGGAGATAAAATGTTAGAAAGAGAAGTTGTGTGAACACAGACAGAGAGGACGAGACCGATGACAGGAGGAAGATGATGATGAAGATGATAGTACAGTGATTATTGAATCATCTCTTTGACGATGATGCTGTCACTGCTGGTATGTGATTGGCTGCCTGCCAGGAGACCCAACCAATCAATACGCTGAGAGCAGCAGACCTCCACACTGTCCTTCCCACCTGTCTGCTGTCGTGTTCACATGTCACTAATCAATACGTCCAGTTAGGTCTTATTTCTCATTGGTTCATTGATCTGTCCTTTTTATACACAGTTGTGTTGATTGACAGTGATAATTCACCTGACCTCTGGGCCGAACAGACGGGCTACAGGTGTGATGACAAATCAATAACAGGGCTCATCTCCCAGAATTCACAGCAAAACTCTCATCTCACTCTCATTCTGAACAAAATGTCTCAGGACTCAACGTCCTCCTGGACAGAAACAGCCTCCACGATGTGAGCTGATATTGATTAATGACGGATTCAGACGACCTGATATCAGCCGACCTGACAGACGTCACGTCGGGCGAGACAGGTACTGGTTTTATCCCGTGTAGTGAATCATAGAAGACAGAAAGACGAGCGTGTCAGAATGTTTTTGCCTTCTCTCTCCGAGTACGTCAAACTCCAGGAAGTGTTTGGTGGCATTGACCAATAGGAGCACAGAGCGCTTTTCACCTGTACACATGTGGAGGTGAAAGAGGAGTGATGCTGTTGGAGCTGAAACAGAGGAAAGCTCTCATTCGCTGCTTCTTTCTGTTTTTAGGCTTTTCTGAACACAACACAGCCGGATGCCATGTTTGTTACATTCTTGTTCCAGGAAGTCGTGAAAGACGGAGAGCTGTGATTGGTCGAGGACCAACGTGTAGTCTGTCATGTTATAACTCTGTAATAACCTGCACAGTGACTGTTAACAGACAGACAGATGCAGAGAGACGGAGTCAGCTGCTATTTGTTAAAGAGGAGGAATGTCTGCAGACGTGTTGGATTGATCTGGATGTTCAGTATTGATCCGGATGTTCAGTATTGATCCAGATGTTCAGTATTGATCTGGATGTTCAGTATTGATCCGGATGTTCAGTATTGATCCGGATGTTCAGTATTGATCTGGATGTTCAGTACTAATCACTGAAACCAACATGAGGAGTCTCAACATGACAGTTTGTGTTTTGGACGTTTGTAAAATCCTGTAATTCCTAATAATCAGAGCTGCAATCGACCTGTTTGTTTCCAGTAGATAAAGAGGTGAAGAGGAGGAGGAGGAGGAGGAGGGAGATATTTTTAGACGCAGTGATGACGACAGACAGGATGAAGGACGACAGACAGGAGGGATGATGGGAGGTTTCATCGTCTGTTCATGACTGAAAATGGACCTCTTCAACAACAAAAATACATTTACACTCAAAATCATAATAATCTTCACCTTTAACAGTTAATTATTTGACATTTATGTGACATTTCCACCTCATTATCTTCATTAAAGTGTGAAAATCAGATCTAATTAGAATCACTCTGCAGCAGAGAAATAAAATATAAAAGGACAAGGTGAATAATGTTCATCCACACAAACTTTAAAATCACATTAGTGAAAACAGGAAAAAATAAGAAATTGAAATAATAACTGGTTCATAAATATTTGTCTGAGTGAAAATGAGGACTGTTGAATTATTTGTAGATTTCCTCACAACAAGGTGAGACGTATAAAAGTGAAAATACTCTTTAGGCTAAACTTCATTGTAAATGTCACTGAATATGAAATAAAACCTGTCAGTCATTTCATTTAGAAAGAAATGAAACACATTTTATTTTTGTAAAGTTTAAACAATGTGTTAAGAATAATCATTACAGCATGATGAAGAGTTGTTAGCCCAAAGGTTAGAGAGTAGAAATGTTAAAATGAATATGTTAAATACAGATGTGGAGAAAGAGTTCAGGATGTGTTCATTCACCTGCATTAAAAGCTTTTCCTCACACATGAAGAATCTGTGTCTCCTTCATCGCCACCAGGTGGAGACAGAGTTTCTGATTGTTCTTCATGGTTCTGCTGAATTATTATTGAACAACACTTTAACAACATTCAGTGGATCATTCAGTCTTTGAATGAGCTGTGTCTGTCAGATGGGTTTCTGTGTTCAACAATAGTACACTTTATACTACAGTATAAACACAGTATGTAGAGTGATGCTGTGGTCCATGCTAATGAGTTAGCATACAGTGATGGTGTCATAGAAGGAAACATGTTTCAACACTGGATGAATTAATGACAGCTGCAGAATTACTTTTCACATGTTACATCGTGGTATGAAACTTATTTTTTCGTTTCATAAAAATGAAATCTGAAATTGTGTTTTGCACCTAATGGGCTCCATCAGGTGTTGGTGGGTTTGATTGGCCTCTTCTCTCTGTGTTTAATGTATATTTAATATTTAATATTTTTGAAAAGACAGCACTGGTAAAGCTCTTCTCTCTCTGTGTGAAGACGAGCTGTGTGAGCTGAAGGTGGACAAGCCGATCATGTTGGCAGAAACTCTGACTGCCAAAGAGAGGGAGTCCCTGGAGGAGAAGGAGGAGACGGTGGGAGACGGAGAGAAAGGCCAGCAGGAGGAAGAGAAGGAGGTGAAGGAGGAGAAGGTGGAGGAAGAGCAAGGAGGAGGAGGGAAGGATGAAGAAGAGGAGCTGGTGGAGCTGAGAGCTCAGGTGTTCCAGCTGCTGCTGGAGCTGGAAGAGACCAGAGAGGTTTCCCAAAGACACGAGGAGAGTTTCCTTGAGCTGCAGGGTCAGAAACGTTTATATCACACTGTGTGAAGGCCGTAAAGGTTTCTGTTTCATTTAGCTGAAATCAGTAAAACACATGCATGTAAAATCTCCCAGAAAAGGTTCTTCAGCCTCGTCTGTTTCTTCCTCTCTGATCTCAGGTCTGTTAGAAGACGAGCGACTGGCGAGCGCTCATCAGGCGGAGAGTTTCACCAGACAGATCCAGAGACTGCAAGGTACTCACATTAACAATCCACCAGTTACATTACAGGTGTATTTACACAAGTTAGAGACATTCTCGGACACTTTCCAAAATGTCCTCACTTACTAAATTTGTCATCACTTTTCAAACTTGTCCTCTCTGTCTAAAAATGTTGTCACTTTCCAATAAAGCCGTCACTTACTAAAATTGTCCCAACTTTCCTAAGATGTTTCCACTTTACCTAAATGTCCACACTTTCATGTAACTCCCTCTTTTTATAAAGATGTGCTCACTTTCTGAAATGTTTTCACTTTTAAAAAGGATTGTTACTTTCTTTCTTTCTTTCTGTCAGAAATGTCTTTACTTTCCTCTCGAGGTCTGCAGCAGTAAAGAAACCTTCTCTTGTAGATAGAAGGAAACAAACCTTTTAAATCTCTCCTCCAGCTCAGCTCCGGTCGGTGCAGGAGGAGATGGACAGTCTGGAGGAGGAGAAGGAGAGCGAGTTGGAGGAGGTGCAGGAGGAGCTCCGCTCGGCTCAGGAGGAGGTGCTGATGCTGCAGCAGGCGGCCGAGGAGGCGGCGGCGGAGAGGGAAAACGACATCGCCTCCCTGCAGGAGGAACTGTGCCGGCTGCGGGCCGAGCTGCAGCGCCTCCACGTCACGGCGCAGGAGTACGAGCTGGAGATCACCACGCTGAGAGCCGAGATCCGCATGAAGAGCCAAAACACAGACTCTCACGGTAACTCGGTCTCAGACCAGGTGTACCCACTTGCAGGTCTACCTGGTTTGTTAGAAAAGGATCCCAGCTGTATTTTCTTTGTGTCAGGTGTGATTACAGGAGATGTAGATTCCCATGTCAAAGTGTATATTAACCAATAACAAACGATGTTTAGATTATTCAGCAACGCAGGACAAACAGACGGGAGTCAGACGCCTCGAGGCCGAGTATTTAAACTCACAGCCTCGTAAAAATCCAACCAGAGTAGAAAGTTTCATCTGTTTCTGTCACTGTGACATTGAGAAGCAGAATAAAGAGGATTTACAGTCTTCAGTCTCTCAGTGCTAATTAAAGTGATTAATGAGATTCATTGGTTTGTCTTTAAGTGGATCAGAATGATTGTGAGCAGCAGATAACAAACTACAGAGCTGCTGCTTCTCATCTCTTCTCTGTGTCTGAACCAAACTGGAACCTTTGACTCACTTTGGTTCATTAATGTCCCAGTTTCAGGACTCTAACGTTATGTGAGTGTGAATGTGAAAAATATCTTTATCAGCCGAGCCGTTCAGGAAGTAGTTGATCATATTTAGTCAGTGCTGATTGTCACTTTCTCCAGTCAAAAGATTCAGTAAAATGCTCTCAATCCCAAAGTCTGACTGCAAAACCTTAAAAGCAGAAATCCACTTTTTAAAAGGATCCATCAGTGAAGCACAAAGCATCCCGAGTGCATCCTGTGCTTCTCAGTTCTTTAGCAATCTCAGGTTAAGCCACTTTGCACAAAGTTTTTAAACTCAGGGGCACAAGTTCCCCTAAAATATTTAAGTCACATGGACTCACAGGTAGCTGGTTTATCACCTGTGTGGAAGGAAAAGACCAGAACAAACCGCTCCTCTTGATTATCTGCTGTGAATCTGTGTGTGTGTTCAGGTGAGGTGAGTCAGGTGAAGGAGGAGTTGGTCTCTCTGACAGATGAGCGTCAGACTCTGACCAGCGACAACAAAGAGCTGAGCAGCAAAGTGGAGCAGCTGCAGCAGCAACGAGACGCGTGAGTGGTCCAACCAGCTGTCAATCAACCTGCTGTTATTTCAACATCCGTGTGTGTGTGTGTGTGTGTGTGTGTGTGTGTGTGTGCTAAAGGTCATTTCAATCAGTTCTTTTATGAGATAACAGCAAGTGACAGAAACTTTATACTTGTTACCATCACTTTCTTAAAATGTAAACATTTTGAATGCAGTTCTGCACTGTGAGTGAACACCAGCATCTACACCTCCTCATGACCCACCTGACCTCCGCTGACTGCTGTGTCCTCCGGCTGAACAGGTGTGATGATGCATACCTGGCAGTCAGAGTGGAGGGCGACACTAAGCGTGAGCGGGACGACCAGTTGAAGGCCGACTCTTACATCATGCTGTCTCAGTCCGGTCCTGAACACCAGGACCGACCCCCGGAGGATCCAGACTCCTCATCAGTCCGGGAGGAGGTCTGCAGCTCAGAGCTCAATGTCCTGATGGTCCAACTGAGACAAGCTGAGGAGACGGCTCACAAAGTCCAGAGAGAGGTAACAGCAGCACCTATAATACTGCTCCATCCGCAGGTAACTAATATTGGCCTTGTTGATTCATCAGTTTAGCTTTGAACCCGTCTTTCTGTCCATCAGTGTGACGGTTTGAAGGGCGAGCTGGTGGACCTGCAGCAGCTGTACGACAGCAGCCAGCGGGAGCGAGTGGCGCTCGAGCAGGAGCTGCAGCACTGCAAGGCCGAGCTACAGAAACTGCTGGGCAGGAAGTCACAGGTGAGAGGCCAAAGGTCAACGGCTCAGGTGCTTTGGTAAATGGGGGGGTGTTTTGTTCTAGCCATGTAATTCCAGACTTTAGTACAGTTGAAACTATCTTTCCTCATGGCTCAAAATCTGTTTGATTGGTTGAATTGATTCGTCAGTGCGCCGGGTGTCAGGTAACTGTACCTGCACAAGAAACGATGTAAATAAGGTCAGACATTTCTCTCAAGCTGAAGGGTTACGTTAATTGTGTAAAATAATTTAAAAAATCAAGGTAAGTGCGACGCAGTATAACAACAAATCTCTACCAACACACTAAAACCTGTCTGACAGTATTCTTCAGATCCATGATTTTCACCATGAAGTCTGTCCGTCTGTGCTGTATGCATGTGGGTCGATAACAGCTTGGCCGAAACACTCTCTGGATGCCTCATCTGTCATCTTGCTTTGTGGTTTGCAGTAGCTGCAGCTCTGGTCATGCTGCTGGTTTTTGGGCGTTTTGGTGTGAGCTTCTTCTTAACATCTGACGCCGCTGGGCAGTTTGTTTTCGTCAAAGCAGTCATCTGTCTGTTTCTACTCCTGCTCTACTTCCTCCATACAGCCTTCAGGAAGGGTCTAGATTAGAGGTTTATTAACTGTCAAATGAGAAGAAAGCAGTGAAGCGTACTGACAGTCAAGATCCATCTGATTGGCTGATAACGTATCATGTGTGGAACATCTCCTTAAAGACGGTTCAATCCAAACACACCGATTTGGATTCTGTTTGCCTGACCTCACTACTCTCCAGAGGTGTGGACTAGAGTCCCAAATTTGCTGACAGAACTTCACTGAAAGGACTTGCAACTCCACTTTGACTTTAACACGAATGACTCATGACTTCACTCAGACCTGAGCCCCCAAGACTTAAACAACGAGATGCCCTCCCCAAACCCAAAGCAGAGGAGTCTTGGTATCAACTTGACTTGGGGCTCATTTGGTCTGACTCGGTACTTGAGTTAGAACTTCACTCGACTTGTCTATCTTGACTTGGGACTTGACCTGGAGCTTGACATAGGACTTTAGTGTCAAGTCTTGAGACTAGAGACAGAACCTGCCTGTTCGAGACTTGAATTGGGACTTGATTAGGAACTTGAGACTTTGGACTTGCTACTAGACTTGTGACTTGGGTATCAAGTTATTGTGATTTGGGACTTGAATGTCAACATTCGAGAGCTCGACTTGCTTATTGGAGACACTAGGGAGTTCAGTGTCTTGACTTGGAATTGACTTTCTTCATTTGGTAATTGACTTGAGGTTTGACTTGAGATTTCGTACTGGCCTGTCTTGACGTGGGACTCGACTTTTAGCTTGACTCAGGACTTGAGTGTCAAAGCCTGAGACTTGCCTTTCTGAGATTTGACTTGGGACTGGACTTGAGATTCGACTTGACACTCGCCTGTCTTGGAGCTTGACACTGGACTTGAGTGTCAAGTCTTGAGACTGAACTTGGGATTTTACTTAAAGCGGGCCTAGTTCATATGAGTCTTGACTTGGGAATTGTAAGCAGTGACTTGGTCCCACCTCTGCTCCTCTCCATAATATCATTCACTTACATTCTTGGACTCCATAGTTGTAGTTTACCTCGGGGTTAAACCTTTAACCCACAGTGCAGTGCTGCAGATGCTCCCGAGTTGATCATAAAGGCAGCACTTCAAAGTGTCGGCAGAGATCTTTAAATGACAAGATGCAGATGTTTTTAACTTTACTCTGGCGGTGATTAACTGCTACCAAAGCTCTCCATCTTGTCTTTAACTATCTTTGATGTCGTTTGCTAATTGCCTGCTCTTTCTGTTTCCTTCTTTACCTTCATTGCCATGTTTTTATCTGTTTGCCGTCACCTTTGTTTCACATGAACTTTACACAATGAACTATATCAAATTCTGTGTAAATTTGATGGTTTTTGATGCTCAACCTGCCTGCATATCAATCTGTTTCTCTCTTTTCTTTTTCTATCCGTTATTTTATCTGTTTTTTCTTGTTTTTGTTTGCTCCACGCTCGCCTTTCTTCCCGACACGTTCTGACTTTATTATTCTGATTATTTTTTGGTTTTATTTTCTCTTACCACAGCCCTCTCTCCATGCCCTCCTACACTCCTACCTTTTGTCTTTTCCTCAGAACTGCACTCGTCCGTCTGAGCCCCCTGTTCTCTCCATCCCCTTCATAGGAATGATTGTAATAGTGGCCTTGATTTGGTGCTGGTGGGAGGAGCTGGCGTCCTAGAGGGGACCAGGTATGGCCACGCCCTTCTTTCTCTACCAGACGCTCTGCCTCTTTTAGACTCCGAGAGTGGCTGAATCATGGGGTTACATCCAAGCTAACTGCCTCTATGTACACTAGATGTTTCTGCCTGTACTCGATGTTTATAATCTGTGAAGTAAAAGTTCCATCACAGATTAATTACAATATTTCAATTAAAGGCCTCAGTATGCTTCAAACAAAGTCGTTGGTCCGACCAAGTCTAAAGTGTTTCTATTTGTTGTGAATGTCCACTCTGAAAGGAAGGATGAAAAATCTGTTGTTATATCCTCCTCCTGGCTGCATCCCACTGCAGCTCTGTGTCTTTTGTGTCTTTGTAGTCTCGACGCCAGACAAGAATGTAGATATTGGACGATTCTGTAAAACCCCACGTTACATTCAATGCCAATGTTCTTCAAATTCTCACTTTCGTGCATGTCAGCTATGGCACAGTTACAGTTAGGGAAAGATCACAGTTGTGGTTAATAAAAAGGCAAACATTAACTGGAGGTCTGTGACAGAACGCAAATTCTGGTCTCCTTTACGAAGGTCAGAGATGCAACACATCCATGCACCACCCCTGACCTCCACACCCATAAGGTTGGATTATGCTATAAAAGAAATGATTCGTACGACGTGTTATCAGACCGCGTCTGAAGGCAAAAGTGTTTATAGCTGTTCGGAGTGTCCACACTCGAAGGCGGAGTGAAAAGCCGGCCATCATGGAGATGTGCAAAACGCAATAATGACTTAAATATGGAGATAATGGCACACATTTTCAGACAGTTTCTCCTCAAAGACATTGTTAGTGTTGCACTCAGTTGTTCACATGAAGAACAGAAGTAGTTGAGCTGAAAGAAAAATTCAAACCCTGAAATACCTTCACAACTCTGCACAGCTGACCAATCACTGAGTGAGGGGGGCCTGATTACCTGATTCCTCTATCCTCCTCCAGCTCAGTTCCACCATCAGAAATGGGGTTTCAGTCGCTGTTCGATGATCAGACAAGCACCTCGTTTGAAGCAGACTGAGGCCTTAAAACTGAGGTCATCTGATAATATTAGTTCTGTGCACTTCAGGATCTCTGATCTTTGGAACTGGGGTCTTCTTCTTTTCCTTTGCTTTGCGTCAAGACTCGATTAATATTAAGACCTATAGTAATTTTTTACATGAAAATTCAGGAGGTTCATCTAGATACTCAGCATGGAAGCACGTTACTTTTCAAATCTTATCTGCAGTTGGTCTGAAAAGTTTTATATACTACATTTAGAGTTTCTCACCAAAACACACTGTGCAGATCACTGAGGTCTAACGAACGTGTTGATGCATTTGCTTCCTCATAAAACATTTATAAAGCTTATTTTTTGTAGAATTTGAAACCTGAATTGTTTATATCCATGTTTACTTGCTAGCTGTCTTCTTTGTTGGTGCATTGCTGTGTTTCTGGGCATGTTACCTGCACCGAAACATTGCCAGATAGCTCTACTAAACTCCACAGGTTACCGTCAAAAGACATGAAACAAAGACACAGGGGATAAAATCCTGAATCACATAAGGTCCCCAGGTAGTTCTAGTCCACTTTGATTTCATGTTTTTATTTTGTGACTTGTGTCTTTGAGCGATCATGGAGGTCAGCTGACGGCTGCTCAGCTCTACAGAAGCATCTTAATGAATTTAGTTTCCTTAAGTGTTTGCCAAAGTGGTGGTGTGAGGAAGGAGGCGGACAAGTGTGTGTGTGAGGAGGTTTTAGTGGTGAGTGTGTGTGTGAATGTGTTCGGGAGGCTGCCGGTCATTACTGAAGCTGGTCATTACATGACTCCACTCCATTATAGAGTTCAAGTGTGTAATTTGTCATGTATTATACAAAGTTAAAGTTTTGACATAGCCTGTCATAGTATGTGACCATTTTTAGTTTTGTATTATACGGTTCAGTATTTATTTCTGCTCTTTGTTTTTGATTATCATAAGTCAGGGGTTCAAAAAGTTGTTTTCTCTGTCAACACGCTAACACGCATCATTTTCAAACTTCTGCCTTCATCATTTTAACTTATTAAGTCACAATTATGATGTTTAATGCAAAAGTTGGCTTATTAAGTCAAATGTACAAGACTTCTATGTTACGGTTTTGGCTCAGTTAGTATAATTTTAGACATGTACTATACAGAGTCGTAGTTTTGACATAACCATAACATGACAAGTTTTAGTTTAGGATCAGCATTTTCAAATGTATCCACACTCAGTTTTAACATTTAAAGTTTTCCACATTAGCGTGGACACTTCTGTTGTGGATCGTCCAGGAGTCTTTTCTTTATCTCTAAAACGTGACTTGCAGTAACTCCACTGATCGTTTCATCTCTCTCTCAGCGGAGTGATGCTGAAGGCTGGAACCTGGCGGTGGCAGCGGTTGCCGTGGCAGCCATTGTAGTTCTGGTCGTCCCCAGCTTCACCAGGGCCTGAGGACTGCACAGGAAGTGACCTCACTGGGAAGTCTGGGATTGTGGGATTGCCGTCACCCATCCAGCGCTGCCCTCATACATGTTGCTGTCCTGATGTCTGCTTGTCGCTTCACTCTGTTTAGTGGGACGGCGCCGCCAAGACGTTTTCACCCGAAGGCCACAGACGTCAGTGAGTGCTGGAGGGAAAAGCAATAAGATTGTTGAATTTACAAAGTCGTCCATAAAGACTCATAACTCTTCCTGCAGGTCGTTGTTGCACAGTAGGTCAGTTGGTTGATTTATTGATCGGCTGTGAGGTTTTCAAACATCCACCATCATGATCCAAGAGTCTAACTGGAAGTTGTCATTTTGCATTATTTTTAAAGTTTTTTTTAAATAACCAGAGGTGGATCATTGCAAACTGTTCAGCTCAGACTGAGGTCAGTGGTGGAAGAAGTACTCTGATCCTTTAAATAAAAGCAGTGAAACCACAGTGTTACTGCTTTAATTTCAAAAATGTTACTTGAGTAAAAGTAGTATTATCAAAGAAGTATTATCAGCAAATTGTACTTAAAGTATCAAAAGTAAAGGTTCTCAAAATGCAGAATAGCCATAGAGTGTCATATTATATATATTATATTTTTGCATTAATGCAGCATTTTACTGTTGAGGAGGAGGAGCTGATTGACTACTTAAATGTAGTTTAATCTATAAAAAAGATGTCATATTTTATTTGTTGACAAATGTTTTGCATGTGAAATTTTAACTTGCAAAGTACAGAGTTGTCAAATAAGTGTAGTGGAGTAAATAGTACAACATTTCCCTCATAAATGTATAAAGTAGCATAGAATAGAAAAGTAAAGTATCTCCAGATTGTACTTGAGTAAATGGAGTCCTGTAGTGGCGAACATCAAAATGATTTCACATTTTGAGAAATCAAAAAGACAATGACGAGATAAAACACAAAAAGAGCTGCAGAATGTTAACGATGCACATTTTTATTTGTATAATCCGAGTTTTTCCTTATTAGTTATAGTAAACCAAATTGTTTACCAATTTAATATTAAAAAATTAAAACTAACAAATTCCCAGATTTTGTTCTTGAAAACTACAAACTAAAAATACTGAGCCCTCGTCACAGAGCAGCATGTCCACCGTTTGGTAAGTCGTCCAAAATTCCTGCTAAAAACAAAATGCAATTTATTTCAGTGAACATAATATAGTAAGTGCAGCAAAACCCGTTTTTATTTTCCACAGAAACTTTGGAAAACCAAACAGTGAATATCCTGCAGCCTACAAAATAAAAACCGAAACAAACTTACAGCAAAATGCCTTTGAAAAAGTTCTGGTAACTAACGCGGACCCACTAGAGTTGTGTTTGTGTCTGAATGAAAGTCCAGTATTTTCTCTCCTTTTTAACCCAGATTTGGTTGAGTTTGGACTCAGATGTTGATTCTCAGTGGGATCAGCAGGATTAGAGGCAGTTTCACATTACAGGAGTCATTTTATTGCATGTTATTATCAAACATATCACTTAATGCAGCTTTAAGTCAATGGAGAGGTAATCAATACAACCAGCTGGTGCAGTGTTTGTGTTTGTGAATGAAAACCAGACTCAGACTTGAGGCTCATGACGGCAGCTGTTTGAGAATCAATCGATTAGCTTATTGACCAAACATGAATTCTTTAGAGCTGCAACTGACAATTAGTTTTATTTATATTATTTGAACCAAAAGGTTTTCCATTTCTAAAGATATACAGAGAAAAGCAGCAAATCTTTTGTATTTTTACTTTATAGGTGATAATTTAATAATCAGCTCTAAAATTCTTTGCCTTATTTTTCCGTACTGGATTAAAAGAATATTTTGCACTCGCTGAGTTACACTGATGACGGAGACAAACGGTAGCATATCAGATTTGATTGTTTAGTGTTTTTAATACACTGACTCTGCTTTCGTCCTGCTTGATACTGTATATTATCTTATCATGTGTTTGTCCAAAAAATACCATTGATGTGGATTATTTAACAGGTTTGTTTTGTAGCATGAGAAAAACAGCAGATTTAAGCTTCAGTCAGCTTTATTTTACCTACCTATCCCTTTATGGATCCATTTAAAATGTCTGTATTTGTATGTTTATTGTACCAAACAAGTAGTATATACATACATCATCAAGTAAAATAGCACTTTTTTTAAACTTTGGAAAGATATTTGTTGGAGCTGAATCATTCTGATGAGAGATTATTTGTGTCGACTGATTTCACTGTGCCAGTTTTAAGCTCAGATTGTGCCGGAGTTGCTTTCCATTTTAGAGGGATATTTTAGCAGCAGTTGGTCTATGACTTTGGATAGAGATGTTTTTTGATGGGGAGTTGTTTTTTGGGGAAAAAGAGGCTGAAAGAGCAGTATATGTTGTAGAAAATGTGTTGAGAGTGTAAAGTAATGTAACTGCTGCTGTAACTAGAAATGGAAATTTCGTATCTTAATTATACAGATGATGTTTTATTTAAGATCTGAAAGATCTTGAAAGATCAGCACACGGCGGAAAAGTCAAGCTTTTGGTGAATTGTTTAGCTCTTATACAGCCTCATTTGGACAGGATTAATATAAAATATTTGCCCTTTAGTAAGGTCACTGTTTCTGACACACATTTAAGAAAAATGTGGTGTGGCAGAATTATATTACATTTACCGGTAATAGTGAATAAAAGAAGACCAAGGATAGAACCTTGCAGAACACCGTCACTAACTTTAAAATGAAACTGATGTAAATGTCAGTTCAAAAAGTTTGAAATGAGTGTTGCTGGCAGGTATAGATGTTGACTTAATAGTCATTAATTAAAATTAGTCAGGTAGTCTCCTTGAGGTTATGATCTCTTCTTCAAGGGAGGCCTATGTATAAGAAGATAACGGCGATTATTTGTGTATTATTTTGTGTATTCTTTCTGTAAATAGTGAATAGAAGAGGACCAAGAATAGAGCCTTGTGGGACACCTTTATGATTGGTTCCTTGATTTGGAATCACTTAACAACTACTGCTTGAGTTCTACTTTAAAGATAGTCATACAATCATTTAATAGACCATAAATAAGAAACAGAGAAATAAACCCTGTCTGAATGGGGCTGTAGAGAGAAACCAGTCTGTATTCCCGCCTGTGTTTTTATTTAAGATGTTCTCTCAAAGATGTCTCAGATCTTCCTTTTTTGTGACGGGTCAGAATAAACACGTTTTCTTTTGTTCACTATATTTTTTGCACACAGATGGAGGCCTGATTCATGTTTACATTTAAGTGGTGACCAAATAATCAAAGGAAATATAATCAGATGTTCAAATGACTGTGATCCTGTTTAGGCTGGAATCAGGTATTTAGGTTAAAAACTCTTTAACGGTTTAAACTGTTCGTCCTGATTTGTGATGATGCATGTGACAAAAAAAATAAAAGAC
Source organism: Macquaria ambigua (assembly GCA_008360985.2). Taxonomy (NCBI): domain Eukaryota; kingdom Metazoa; phylum Chordata; class Actinopteri; order Centrarchiformes; family Percichthyidae; genus Macquaria; species Macquaria ambigua. The sequence continues at coordinate 55,196 of VMKM01002583.1, forward strand.
ATTCCAGTTTAAATATAAGCACCGGTGATATGACACTGTTGAGAATTTAAATATATAAGGAAACCTTCCCTGCTCACTCTGCGTAGTATGACAGAGGATGGACAAAATATCTGAAACATTGTACTGAATGAGAAAAGACTGAACTGTGTACACGACATTAACGTGGAAAACAGGCCTTAAAAAACTAGGAATTTAAACTAAAATTAATAAACTCATATTAGAACTATTTATTTAGTATTTGATGATTAAGTGACATATATATTGTGGTTAATAGCAGGACATTGATTAGGATATAACAGGTCCTGTATTGCTCTAAATGATAAATAGCATGTGTCATTAAGACCTTTATATAGTTTTTGCATGACAGTTAGACATGTAGTTACTTTAATCAGATTATAATGGTGGACAAACAGATTCTGTAAATAACATAACGCCATGTTTGATTAAAGAGGTGGCTGGCTCAGACTGTACACGATGAAGCAGTTGATATTTATTTTGCAGGGGTTTTCTTTGTAATGTAAGGAAGCCCATTTAATCATTTTAAAAAAAGATTAAAAAGTTAAGAATGACAAAAATAATAAACTGATAGTAAGTCAAAATTTTAAAGTTAACATTCTTTGATAATAAGTGAAAATTTTGATTTTCTTACAGCCCATTTCTAGCAGAAAAGAGACAAATACTGATAAAAAATTAGGAATAATTAAAATATTCATGGTAAATCAAAATGATAAGTCAGAATTCTGACTTTTAATGTTTAAATTATGACGAAAGTCATCATTTTGAGATATGGAGTCATATTTCTGTCTTATTATCTCTTAACTGAGATTTTATTTATGTCTTTCCAGACATTTAATCTATCTTGTTGTTTTGTGGCGTATCTGGGCTTCCATATTATTTGGTTGTAGTCTTTACCGTTGTGTCTCTGTGTCTTGATATGTCAAAACTGTGTCAAAACATGTGATTTAGCGTTTTATTTGTGACGTTCAGTACTTCTTCTGACAGGAAACACCAGTGTCATCTTGTAAAATGTTGTAAAATGTGAATGTTAGTTCAAAAACAGTGCGTTTTGGCAGCAGGTGTGGATGCAGCCTGTTCTTATCTTTGTTTTGTTTTTTTGTCAGTAAAAACACAAAATCTTCCTGGAAGCTGCATGCTAATGCCACTCTGTACAACTCTGTACATGTAGCTTTTGTATTAATACTTGGTAATGGTTTTACTGTACTTTACATAGAATAGTTCCAGTTTGACTCTGAGTTGGTGCTCGCTTTAAAGCAAGGTTTTTTTCCACACAGCTGATTAGACTGTAAAATAATGTAGCAGTAGAAATAGAGCATGAGGATGGACTGATTAGTGGTTTACTGGTATCTACCAGCTGATATTTGACTTCCAGTTAAAAATCAGTATCAATGCAGCTGAAATACATATTTATGTTATTTTATTTTTTTAATTTTACACTATTTAAGTGAATAGTTTGCATGTGTGTAAAAGTTCCTGTTCTATCGCAGCATTTGAGTCGTCTGTTATTTTTAAAAAGTCCAGATCGTAATTCTGATTCAAAATAATAAATAATTTGTGTGTGCCTTAATTTCATACAGGAACAAAAATCTGAGACAAAACTGTACACTTTTTCATGTTCGCAGATTTCTTTGCTCATTTCTGACAGCAACATTTCAGAAGAAACAATACAAACGTTTATCACAAAATACGTCTTTTGTTTGCAAGAAGCAAAAGAAACACAATGATTTACCTTTCGGCTTTGTTTCGTACGAATAACGTTGATTTGATCCTTGTTTTTGTTCCTGCTTGTTCTCTCTTCACAATTCACAAAATGAAAGGAAATTAAAAAGAAGAGAAGAATAGGCAGATTATTTTGTTATTGATAAGTTAAATCCTGAATACTCTGATATCAGAAACCTTTATCAGTCCATCCTCAGCGGCGTCCTGACAGACGCTGGCTAGCTGTAGCAGCTCAGTGTTGCATGTTAGATTTAGAGAGGTAGAACATTTGCATGAAAATAGACGAGTAGATTGAGACGCTGTAGCAGCTGTAGAGTTAGACACCGCTCAGTGTGACAGTGGTAGCATGAGCGCTGTGAATTCTTTCATTAGTTACTTTAGACTGTTTTATTACTATTTTTGTAGTTAAAAGTTTAAAAAGTCTGATGTTTTAAAATCCTTTTGTTGTCTGTCTTCTCCAGAGTTGGATGTTTCAGATGGATATCTGTTTCATCGGTGTCCAGTACAGAGAAAGCACGTGTCTAGCTTAGCTTAGCACAAAGACTGGAAGATGGGGGAAAAATGCTAGCCAGTGTTGCCACAAAACAGTTAGCACGATCATCTTATTTTAAGTTTTTATGGCTAGTTAATGTTATGGTAGCAACAGTTGGCATTTCTATTCTAGCTGTTTGTTGCTAACTGATGTTATGGTAGCAACAAACAGCTAGAATATCCGACATTAAGCTAGTTATAGCTGTAGTAGGTACAAGCATAATGTTTAACAGGATACGTAGCATATCTAATCTCATGGTAGGCTAGCTGTTTGTAGCTAAGCAGTAGGGGAAACTGCTAGCTTAGCTCCATCAAAAGAGAAACAAATCCACCTGCCAACAACTCCAAGTCTGTCTGATTTACATGTTGAACAGGTGTAGAAATAGAAATGTAAAAAGGAGATATTGAGGTTTTACCAGCAGTTAGCGTTGAAGCTATTTGTTTACCATCAACCACTGCTAGGCTAGCAGTTTCCCTCTGTTTCTAGTGTTTGTGCTAAGCTAGGCTAACCACGTCCTGGACCTGTCTGTGTATTGGACGCACAGAGATGAACATGTGACTCTGGAGGAAAACAACAGAGAAACTGTCCTCAGATTACTGTCCTACTTGATTGTGTATCGGCTGCCTTTCTGTGGGTTGTCTGCTGGCTTTGACACTGTGTTAGTCGCTGTCAGGTGTCAGGTGTGCTGTATGAACTCTGCTTTAGTTAGACTCCTAAACTGTGAGTCAAAGTAAACCGTCATGTCGTTGTCTGGCTGCTGTTTGGTCTGCTTCTGTTTTAACTGATGGATTATTCTGTGTCTGTTTCTGAACATGTAACTGTATCAGTGATGTTTCTGCAGACATTAATGTCTGCTTGGGTTTTTAGTTTTATTGTGATGAGTTTGTTAAAAGGGCGTGTACATTTTGTAAATGAACTGACCAATAAAAAGTAGTTTATCCTTGTCTTTAACGTCCCTTCTTATGTTAGGTTTGATTATATATTATTATGTTTGTATCAGTAGAAGGTCTCTACACAGAGACAGGATACACATACTCATTTGTAAACATTTATGAAAATCAACTTGCATCGCATTTTGTCTACTTTATGTTTTTAATTTATTATTATTTTTATTATTATTTTACTTTTAAACTTTACATTTCACCATGTTATGTAATGTTATGCTATATCACTTTACATGATGTTTATACATGTATGTCCTTGTACCTTATAATGTTATGTTTTATTATGTTTTATGTTGTCATGTTCTGCCATGTTACATAACGTTACGTTACTTTGCGTTACGTTACGTTGCGTTACTTTGCGTTACGTTACGTTGTGTTGTGTTACGTTACGTTGTGTTACGTTACATTGTGTTGTGTTACGTTATGTTGTTACGTTACGTTGTGTTACGTTACGTTGCGTTACGTTACGTTGCGTTACTTTGCGTTACGTTACATTACGTTACTTTACGTTGCGTTACTTTACGTTGCGTTACTTTACGTTGCGTTACGTTACGTTGCGTTGCGTTACGTTGCGTTGCGTTGCGTTACGTTGCGTTACGTTGCGTTGCGTTACGTTGCGTTACGTTACGTTGCGTTACGTTACGTTGCGTTACGTTACGTTACGTTGCGTTACGTTACGTTACGTTGCGTTACTTTGCGTTATGTTACATTACGTTACATTACGTTGCTTTATGTTGCGTTACGTTACGTTGCGTTATGTTACGTTGTGTTGCGTTACGTTACGTTGCGTTGCGTTGCGTTGCGTTACGTTACGTTGCGTTACGTTACGTTACGTTACGTTGCGTTACGTTGCGTTACGTTACATTACGTTACTTTACATTGCGTTACGTTACGTTACGTTGCGTTACGTTACATTACGATGTTATGCATCTTGTCAGACAAGATTAGAATCTGTGCACACGCTATTATTTTGTGTGATCAAATTAGTTATGCATCTTATATAACAGTTATAATTTGTGTGCATGATTTATGTAGATATATCTAATATCTTGTGTGCAGCAGTTATAACTTGTTCTTGCAGGACAATAATAAGCCAGTAGATGTACAGAACCTTGTGCTTGATAGATAGAGACAAGATATGGACTTTTCTTTTCTTCTGAACACAGACTTCAGGAATGATGAATACTGTTATACTGTTATTATTATCTGTGTCCTTCTCAGAACCGTCTGAGAGCATCACTAGCTTTAATTTTAGTCTGTCTCTATAATTACACTTCTTTACTCTCATGATGACAGAAATGTGAGGAAGAGGATGAAGATATTTTCAGAGTGAGTGTGTGTTTGTACTTCTGTCTCATACAGTAATACTACCAGAATACTTCTGCTTTCTCAAATAGCTTCCACCAGTCAGCACCTTTATAAAGCTCCACACCTCCAATTTGTAACTCAGACTGTACCTGAGGCACAAGCCTGATGACATCACTGTGACATCACCAGGATAGAAGAAGACATCATGCAAGTGTTTTGAGGACTAACATTGGATAATTAGTGTATTTCCAAAAATGTGGAACCTTCAATTGTTCCTTTAATTTAAGGGGCTTTGCCCCTTAGATAATCCATTACAGTTAGATTATCTTAAGGTGGAAAACTGACAGTTTTATATTAAAGAAGTAAATCACTCAATCACATTCTTCCTTGAGTGAAACAGAAAGAGCTGGGGGGGGGGGGGTCTGACTCAGTAATCTGATTGGCTGACCGCACATGACGTCATGTTTTCTCTTCACAGCAGTTTATGAGCAGCTTTTTACAAACGGGCCCCCGGTGTCTCTCCCCGGTTTGGAGCCGCTAAAAATACTCGGAGGTGTCACCGTGGCTGCGGAGCCCCGGGTCCTGGGGGGGTGGGGGGGGTCCGGCCTGTCCCCGCCCCGCTGCCCCGCCGCCACCCAATGAACTGCGGCCTCGGTATCTGTGTCGGATTAGAGGATGCCCGGGCTGCAGTAGTATATGGTCATGGCAGGGGCATTCCTGGGAGTCCAGCTGAGTGACGCCGTGCTTTTAAACCTCTGATCCACTTCTCCTCTACCCGCAGTCCCGAATCTCCCCAGGCCGCCACGTCGCCGTCTGCGCGTCTCTACCCGGACACAGGAGCGAGTCTGTCCGGAGGAAGAAACACCAACAACTTCTTTTCTCTTCTTTTTCATTATCTTAGCCCATGACACCACCCGGACTAGATTAACTGACTCTGGATCCGCTCTCTAGCCGGAGCGCATGTTTCACTCTACGCAAACTCTGGTGAAGTGTGTCACTCCCAGCAGGCCTGGCACTGCCCCTGCCTCTCCTTCTTTTCTCTTTTTTCTGCGCTTTCTTCTCTTCCCACTCCGCTTTGTGCTATAAAAGGGGGGCACCATGATGAGCAGCAGCAGCTACTTGGAGCCGCAGCAGCTGCCGCCGCAGTTCTACCAGAGCAGCGCCGACATCGGCGAGGAGGAGGAGGAGATGCCGGCCACCGAGAAGGACCTGGCCGAGGACGCTCCGTGGAAGAAGATCCAGCAGAACACCTTCACCAGGTGGTGCAACGAGCACCTCAAGTGCATCAACAAGCGGATCAACGACCTGCAGAAGGACCTGAGCGACGGGCTGAAGCTGATCGGGCTGCTGGAGGTGCTGAGCCAGAAGAAGATGTACAGGAAGTACCACTCCAGACCCAACTTCAGACAGATGAAGCTGGAGAACGTGTCCGTGGCTCTGGAGTTCCTGGAGAGGGAACACATCAAACTGGTTTCTATCGGTGAGTGGCGCAGAGCACGCACGAGCTGAGTGTGGAGAGTTTTTATGCAAACAGACAGAGTGAGTGTTGGAGGGCGCGTGACGGTTCAGTGAGGAAGATGATGATGAAGGTTTTATTGTTGTCAGGAGCTCACAAGACACCACAATCCAACCTGAACCAGATCCACATGCAGCAGAGGAACCACAGAGAGTCCCAACACACACATAGACTTCATATAACCAGTGACGTCATCAGGGATTCACACCTTCATCACTTTCATAAATTACTAAAAACACACACTCCTGCTGCCCCCCCCAGAGACAAAGTCTGATCATTTAAACTGACTTTGATTTCTAATCATTTGTTCTCAGCAAAGATTTATTTAATGCAGACATCAAAGTATCATAAAGCAGAGAAACATTATTAAAACATGAACATTATAAAGAGAAAAGTAAAACATGTAGGAAGCAGGAAGTGATTCAAACTGGACACATGGAGCCATGTTGACCATGAACATGTGAAACAAAATGAATCAATAAATGTGATTATGTTTGTTAGAGACAGCAGCAGTGACGTGAGGAATGTGTTTAATAATCATTTAATATTATTATTATTATTAATAAGCAGGACAGACTTTAAATAAGCTGTCAGAAGTTTCACAGCTGATTTATTTAAAGTCGATCAAATAAAGGAACCAAATCTCTTCATTCAAAGTGTTTTTCACTTTTAATATAGTGGATAAAGTGACATTAGGGGGACAAAATAATCTGTAAAAGTTTCTTATGATTTAACCAATAAGTTATTATTAATGAATTTAATGAATAAGTGTTTGAAGGGTGTGTTGCTGCTGTTTCTCTCCATCAAACCTGTTGATTGAGTCTTCTCTACCTGACTGATGAGCTGCTGCAGGTTTCTTGTTGGTCTCAGGTGAGTTTGGAGCTGCAGGTGTTAGCTTCACTAAGCAGCTGCTGATTGGTTCACATGTTGTAGTGTTGTTGACGTTGGTTGTCTTTTAGTGTGTTTCCTCCTGTTGTTATGCTCATTTAGCTCATAAGAAATCGAGTGGAAACGCTGAAAATGAAAAACAAACAGTGGAAACGTGAAAGAGTTTCCTGCTGTGAGGAGTGACAGCTGTGTGTGGATTAAAGCAGAAGCAGACTTCATGAATAAATGCTGGCGTCCATGAAGCCTGTGAGTCAAAGTGAAGGGCTGAAAACATCAGGTGTGTGTGGAGCGATGAGGAGGCTGCAACCTTCCTCACATGAACACATGAAACTAACAGAAAGCTCGTATCTCCATCATGTTCTCCACATGGTTTTCCATCGTTGGAGCTTTGACTGGAGCTCTATCAAGCCCTCAGGAAGAGTGCTTTGAAGCCAGTTTGACATAGTGGCCAAACCGTGTAATTACAACTTCCGGGTCCGTCACGTGATGCACACTGGCCCCAAGACACTTTTTTCCATAGACTCACATTGTGAAAGAGACGTCTGTAAATCAGAGGATAATTTTTTTTGAGGTACAACAACTAGCCAGTACGAACACTTAAACAGCCCTTATTTAAATCATGATGTCCTAAAACTTGGAACCTTCACTAACAGCTGAATCCAGAGTTACAGAGTCACTGTGGTTCAGGTGAGTGAGACCGAGCGGCTGGGGGGCAGGGCTAAAGGAAAAGCTAGTGCGCTTGCTCTATGGGCCACACGATGAGGAAGCTGTGAGGAAGATCCGGGTCATTTTATACCCGGGAGGTGGAACTTTTCTGGCTTCCTGCGCCGCTGAGCAGCTTTCATATGAATGAACGAGGCCCCGCCTCCATGGTCTCAAACTGTTAACGTCATGAAAGCCACAGATCTGTAGTGTGGACTGTTTCTGAGCTGCTGCTTCATTCACATGTTGGACTCTGCAGCTGCAGGAGGGTTGGGGGTCTGTGGGGGTCTGTGAGGCCCAGTGGGGCGTGGGGGGGTGGGGGCGTGGAGGTGTGTGATGGATGGCAGGACAGCTGAGCTCTGCTCTCCCTCCACTAACAGCTGCTGAAAATAGACCTGAGAGGAAACCACGCACTGAGATCCACTTCAGTCCAGATCCTCTGTGATACAAACACAAACTGGAACTCAGAAACCAGTTTGTCTCAGACCAGCAGACCCCCCCAGCAGGGATCTGGGTAGATATCTGAACTTTGGGAATAATCACATGTGTTGTTGTCTGGTTTTGTGTTTCTTTGCCTGTGTAATCATGTACAAATGGAAATACGTTTTTAATTTCAAGCTGTTGGGAGCGAGAATGATGTCAGATAATACAGCTGATGGCTGTTGAGGTCAAAGGTCACAGTTTCATGAAATTTACAGGACAAACAGCCTCTGACGGCCTTTCTGACTGGGGGAGTGTTGGTGGACGTCTTCAGCTTTTTGGACGTTTCTGGATAGATAGAATTTATTCTCATTGTCTCCATGAAAAATACTCAGAGTTACAGAATGTTTCCACAGTGAGAACAGATACAGTGAAAAAGACCAAAAACAAGTACAAAGACAGTAAAGTACACGTAGTATTGAGCTGAGTAAAGTGCAGTGAATGTGGGTAAAGATGTGACTCATTTCATTAAAAATAGTCAGATGCTCTAAAGGATAAAAATGTTCATAAAACAGATAATAATACATGCAGCAGGAAGAGCCAATCAGCAGCTCAGATGAAGTCACGTGACTACAGGTCTGTTGATTGTGTGTCAGTCTGAACAGAAACAAATTGGATCTGCTGTCAGACCCTGTGTGTGTGTGTGTGTGTAATGGTTTCCATGTGTTGCAGCAGTCAGCAGACAGGAATGCCCAGCTGAAGGATTAAAAAAAGATTTTGTTCTCCCATTCTCTTTCTCTCTCTCTCACACACACACACACACACTTGGTGTTGTTGTTGTTATTGGTGTTGTTGGTGTTGTTGTTGGTGTAGTTGTTGGTGTTGTTGTTGTTGGTGTTGTTGTTGTTATTATTGGTGTTGTTGGTGTTGTTGTTGGTGTAGTTGTTGGTGTTGTTGTTGTTGTTGGTGTTGTTGGTGTTGGGGGTGTTGTTGGTGTTGTTGTTGTTGTTGTTGTTGTTGGTGTTGTTGTTGTTGGGGGTGTTGTTGTTATTGGTGTTGTTGTTGTTATTGGTGTTGTTGGTGTTGTTGTTGGTGTAGTTGTTGGTGTTGTTGTTGTTATTGGTGTTGTTGGTGTTGTTGTTGGTGTAGTTGTTGGTGTTGTTGTTGTTGTTGGTGTTGGGGGTGTTGTTGGTGTTGTTGTTGTTGTTGTTGTTGGTGTTGTTGTTGTTGTTGGTGGTGTTGGTGGTGTTGTTGGTGTTGGGGGTGTTGTTGGTGTTGGGGGTGTTGTTGGTGTTGTTGTTGTTGTTGTTGGTGGTGTTGTTGGTGTTGGTGTTGGTGTTGTTGTTGTTGGTGTTGTTGTTGGTGTAGTTGGTGTTGGGGGTGTTGTTGTTATTGGTGTTGTTGTTGTTGTAGTTGTTGTTGTTGGTGTTGGGGGTGTTGTTGTTATTGGTGTTGTTGTTGTTATTGGTGTTGTTGGTGTTGTTGTTGGTGTAGTTGTTGGTGTTGTTGTTGTTGTTGGTGTTGTTGTTGTTATTGGTGTTGTTGGTGTTGTTGTTGGTGTAGTTGTTGGTGTTGTTGTTGTTGTTGGTGTTGTTGGTGTTGGGGGTGTTGTTGGTGTTGTTGTTGTTGTTGTTGTTGTTGGTGTTGTTGTTGTTGGGGGTGTTGTTGTTATTGGTGTTGTTGTTGTTATTGGTGTTGTTGGTGTTGTTGTTGGTGTAGTTG
>VMKM01002584.1:0-64952 GCA_008360985.2 Macquaria ambigua
ACTGGTTACTGTCTATATTTGGTAATATGACACCTTCTGCACAAACTGGCTAGCTACAGAGAGCCTCTGATTCTTACACACACACACACACACACACACAAACATGCAACAGGTACAGAGAGAGAGAGAGAGAGAGAGAGAGAGAGAGCAAGGGTGGAATCTTGAGTCCTGGTCATTCAGGTTTGACTGGCTCTTTTAGTTAGAGGGAGATGAGTGATCTTGTTATCCACACACACACGCACACACACCCACACACACAAACATCATCAACCTTTCCATTCACATTTCATTCCTTGTGTCCCCCTGTTAAATGACTTACACACACTTGAGCCGGGTGTGTGCTTCTCCGTGGCTCGGAGTTCTGGCTGTGTGCGTTCCTCTGATGTGGAAATTGATCCAGCATGGGATTTAAGGCCCTGACAGTCAGACTGCAGCACCGCCGTGACAACAGATGGATGTGACTTGTATGGTAGATGTGTTGTACAGTATTAGGCTCTGTCACGCATTCATTATTCACCTCAAGTATTGTTTACATTCTGTCCTCCACCTTGTTAAAAGAGAGCAATGACAGAAAGGTTTGCTCTGGGAGGTAAGCTAGGTCATCAATTACCAATTTGTCTAGCCACTGAAAAGAAGATGATTAGTGAGCTGTAATCGTGTTTACATTTTTTAATTCACTTTGTGACATAGCGCCACAGTTTCTATGGGGAGAAAGTTTGCCCTGGTAATGGTTTTGTTAGACCACAATACACATTTGTCAAGCGGTACTGAAATTGAGAGCATTACTGCAGCTTTCTTCAACCTATCAATCAACAGCCTCTACCGGCACGAAGGAAACAACATAAGCAGCCCAAGCTGGCCAATCGCAGTTCTTCTTTGTCACTCCCAATGTATAGTCACATTTTTGAGGCTCTGCTCAGACAGCTGCCTCTCACCTGACAACCTCAGGGATGGGATGAGTTCTAACAGCACAACCTGTGACAGTTATTCATCACAACAATCATGAGAAAATGCACTCCGCCTTTTCCCCTCCACTCTCCATCTCTTTGACCCACAAACAAACCTACACACACACACACACACACACACACACACACTCCTTAGAGCTGTGCGGTTTTGCTAATTTGGGAGCGGCGAAATATTTCAGCGTCAGGTGAATGCTGTTATGTAATGGCATGGCAAACCGGTAAAGGTGTGTGTTGCATCTGTGGCTGAGTCCAGGAGAGGAGAGGTGTTTATTAAGGGGTAATGACTCCAATTTGGTGGCTTCTGAGGCCAACAGCTGTACTGTATTATACCGTACCGCCTATACACGTGGACGTTGTTTGCATTGTTTTATACATCTTATACATTTAATACTTAATGTACTTTAATGCCATTGTCTTACATATTTATTAATATTTTTAGTATTTTTATTATTATTTATTGTATTCCTTATCTATTACTTATTATTCCTTTTTGTTCCTCACATATCTCCGCTGCTGTGAAACTGAAATTTCCCCACAGGGATAAATAAAGCCTATCTATTGCTATCTCTCCTCCATCCAGCTGAGTGTGAGCCGCGAGAGCGTTCAACCTTTACACACAGTCATGTGATGTTCCTGCACACACTGATGTCGTCGTTATCAAATCTGAATAGGAAAGCAAGGCGCTGACTTATGATTGATTTTGCTGCATCTGATTTAGATTTTTTTTTCACACCCTGTAACTGATACGTTGAACTGCTTAATGAAGTAAATCTTAATCTATACACCTGTCACTAAACACTGACAGGTGTATAGACTGGTTACAACAGGTTTTACCCTGGTTCCCTGATCATGTCTGACACCTAGATGAGATGATGAAGCTTTCTTCTGTGTGTGTTGAGTCATGGTTTTAGGGATTTGATAATGTGTGAACAAGACTTTTGAAGGTCAACAGACTTTGGTTAGTCACCTATGGAATGCCATTTAAGTCAATATGAAATAACTAAATAAATACATAAATGAATATGCCTATGAAATAAATAAATGAGGCAATAAATATATAAATAAATATAAATATATAAATGAGTCAATATAGTTCAGTAAATAAATAAATAGGTTATTATTTTTTACTTTTTATTATGTTTTTCAAAGGACTACTACTTTTATTTATGTCAGGGGACTTTTATTTCCTAACGCCACGTTTAATTCCCAGCTCTTTTTGTTTCATTTTCTTATATTCAAGTGAATGGGCCGTGATTATCTCACAGAGTCAGAATACATTTTACATAATAAATGTGGAACTATGAAATAAAAGTCCCCTGAATAACTGTCCATAAAAGTCGCTACTGTTGGATTTGTAAATAAACTATTTTCTCTTAGACTAGCTGTAATCTGTGTCACTCACTGATGTGCTGCGCGGGTAATCAGACTCATGACCTTTTCAGTATTATCGAACCTTCCTCAGTGTTACTGAACTTCAGCCCCGCTCTTTCCACATGCGTCCTACCAGGGGACGTCTGTTGACACACCCTCAGAAACGCACACAAACAAACAATACACAGTTGTCCCGACACCCAGTTTGTGGCAGGCTGCGAAGCACAATTGTAATTTTAAAGAGATAACAATAGCAGAGATAACACAGTGTTATTTTCAGGAGAACTACTCACATTTTTATTTTAGTTTTATCCATGTTTCACACCCGTGTCCTCTCCTAACACATTTCATCCCGTGTGGGCCATGTACAGTGAATCCTGAGATATGTGGATCCATCTGTCACCCACCCTCCAATCACACAATAATAATAATAATTAAAAGAAATCTCTGTCAATGCATGTATCCATGTATTGTAGATATATGGATATGTATGTGCTCGGACCTGCAACATGAAACAAGGGTGGCAAATAAGAAACTTGAAGCAAGAAACTAAAGCCAGGGTCCTCTTCCTGATCGCTCAATTTTGGAGTCCCTGACCCCCCAAATCATGAACGGACAAAGTCAGAGTGGATCAATGTGAAATATCTGGGGCTTGAGACCAAATGTTCTGGGTGTTGCCAGCAGTGTATCATATCAGTATATCGGAGTGATAAACCACCTCAGCCTCTCCATGTTGACTGACCCTTCTCATCTGCTATGTAACCGGAGACCAGAGGGTTTATGAAAGCTTTTTCTAACCCGAAGGTCACCTGTAGAGCTGCTTCCTTTGATGTCCTGTTGTATCTTTGCTCGTATTTATTCACTAAAATCCAGGAGGGATCCTCAACTATGCTGCTTCAGTCTGTGTGCAGCATTGATTAATATACAAAAGGCGTCCAGTTACTCAATAGGGACATTTAACCAGAAATGCAGGTTTTGGCACACAGTTGGCAACAATTTAGGGGCAAGGTAGGTAATATTACCTTCAGGAAGGAACAGAACTGGCAACTGAGCCAAAATCAGTATTAGTACATGAGATTTTTTTATTATGATTACAAATATTGTACCACTTTAGGGAAATAAAGACCAGAGTTGAGCGACTGCCTGGCCTCAGAGTGCCGTATACCGTCGTCATTTTTGATCACAAAATCTCGACTCCACAAGCCAACCGTGACCGAGTCTGCTGCTTTCATAGTGGCTGCACCACCAGCTCAACTTTTGCCCTACACTCAATTCCTCCACCCTTCAGTCCCAAGACTCACCTGTCATAAAACACATGGTAATAAAGTGCAAGGATTAGAAACCAACACACACCCTGAAGAGAAAGTAATCATAGTTTTGCAGGTGAGATGAAAAATAGTAAATAGTTGTGCAAACCCAACAAACTGGCATTATCAATAAAAGGCCTTGTGCACAAATTGAAGGTAAAGTGAGATGTTTTTGGGGGGTTGGAAGGTTTTACAGCATAGAGGACAGACATTATAATTCAAATTGTTCTGGGAATAGTTTGATTTTGACACACAGTATCAGTGTGTCTCTAATCTAACTCTAATCTAATAGCTGTTATAGAGGCTCTTCAATTTGTCATAAGTCATATTCTGGATAATATTATAAAATTGCTGTATTTTAGATATTAAGGTTTGCTCTTAAAAAAACTGTATGGTTGATTGGTTTAATCTTTAAGCCTTGAGGGAAAGGGAAGAGATTCTGGATGATGCTTAGAAATAAAAATAGTTTCCACTATCAGCTACATTCATTCCGCCAAGTCAGTTTCGTAGTGCCACAGCAACTCCAAGCCTCATTTTAGTTAGTTTCATGCAGTGAGGTATGCATACATTCAGTGAGGGAAACAGAGAGCACTGGTATTAGATCAGCACTCGGCATCAACAGATACCATGAGTTTAGGAAACGTCGTACCAGATGACTCATCTGACAAAGTTGTTATACAGCATGTAAGCAGTGTTGCGTCAGCGTGGCTCACCCATCCAGTCTGTCTTACCTTCACCTTTGTCATACCCCACCCTTCTCGCTCTTCAACTCTGTTCTAGTTATTTTATCTTTCCTGCTCAGCCGTTAAACTCCAGCCTGTTTTCCATCAGTTCAGCCCAAAACCCCATGATGCCATATAACAGTGGTTACCAACCTTTTCTGTCCGACGTACCCCCACACCCCTATCTCATCTATGTTCTTAATCTATGCTTAAGTACCCCTTTATACCCCTTTTGATATTTGATGGCTTTATGGTATTGTTCAATGGTATTTTTTAGTAGTTTTGGCCAAGTTTGCATTTGTACTACTGCCATTCAGAATGACAGAAACTGGTTGTTTCAACCATTTACAGTATCTTCAATTCGAGCTTTTTGTTGTCTTTTTTCCAACTAGTCTTTCTGCAGTCTTAATCATCTGTCAACTGACTCAGGTTGCTGGGAAACTGAGACTTGTTGTGCAGTCAGATACCATAGTTGGTAAGTTATTGTGACAATAAAGATCAGCATCACACACATTTGTAATCTTACTTGTGTGTTGATTTTTCTCCTAAGCACAAATGTGTGGATATATATGATCAAATCGCAATTTCAGTTTTTACCCCTGGTTAGGAATCCCTGAAATATAATAACCCAAGTCTCCCTTATGGGTTCCTCTTCCTCCCCACCAGCTTAACTCTGGGATCAACACAAAGAATAACAAAATGAAGTGGGTTATGGTTAACTGGTTGAGGGACATTTTTTCTTACTGTAATTCCCTATTGCCCTCAAAATCTATTTTATTCCTCTTCACAGCATTCATTTAAATCATCCACCCACACCCTCCTCCCTCCTCCCTCCTCCTCTCCCAGTGACTATAGTTTCTGTGTTGTGATGGTACCAGGCCACGTTGCCACCACACTCTCACCATCTCCTTTGTTTTTTGTCTCTCGTTCTTTTAGATTTCTCCTCCTCCTGGCACAGAGCACTCCTTATGTCTTTCTACTTGACCCTGTGAGCCTCTGTAAAATAAGATTATTCAGTCACCCTGCCCTCTTCTAACAAGGTCATTCATGGATTCAGAAACACAGTAACCTGGCATATACTGTATACCTTAAGACCATTCTCCACGTGTCATGAGAGGGAGCGTTATTCATTTCCAATGTTGAGTCAATACTCTACCTAAACAGCAAATATCATGCACAAAGGAGGAATGACATAATTGAGGTTTGCCTTTAAAAAGACAACAAAAAGGATTTTCGCAGGTTTAAGACGTACGTTGTGAATGAACGTTGTGTAACCTTGTTAAATGCTTTTAATCACACTGTATGAGCTAAAGCAGTATAATCGAAGGTCTTCAAAGTGTCCCTCTTCAGTTCTCGACATGACAATGGGCAAACGTGGGTGAGAGTTATGTCAACAGCTCAGGCATACCACCCATTGTCTCAGCGCAGGCCTGAAGAGTGTACACAGGCACTCCTGGATCGACAGAAACACAGATGAAGGCCAACAATTAGTTACTAAACTCCCTCCTCCTCCTGCTTTCAGTGTTTACTTAACAACTAGCAAAATCGCCCGCTATTCAGTTGTTCTTCAGCTTTCCGGCTTTACATTTAGGCAATAACGTAGAAGATGTGTGGGGGCAGGTGACTGAAAGTGAGCT
This sequence comes from Macquaria ambigua, assembly GCA_008360985.2. Classification (NCBI taxonomy): domain Eukaryota; kingdom Metazoa; phylum Chordata; class Actinopteri; order Centrarchiformes; family Percichthyidae; genus Macquaria; species Macquaria ambigua. The sequence continues at coordinate 6,006 of VMKM01002584.1, forward strand.
GATAGCAGTATGAAAGACGGACCGAAAGAAAAAGGGTCAGGAAGATGGTGAGATGGAGAGACGTGCGAGTCAGAGAGGAAAGGAGTGTCCCTTGGACACTGTTGATACGTTGCCACAGCAGCCTTTACCTGAGTTACGGCGCCTGAGTTTGGATTTCAGTAGCATCTATACATTCTTTTATATCACAACACTAAACAGTGTCCCAGAACTTAATTTAACCAAACATAATGGAAATCGCAATAGATTTAACATGAATTTTAACACAATCCTGCTCTTTGAACAAATTTACAAGGAGTGGACATCCAACATGGTGTGTGTCATGATATGTCTTCTTGATTGTGATTTTTGAGGCTGTAAATTGTCGAGTTACTAAGCAGATATCATATTAAGTGTACTTCAGTCAGTGTTCAGTGTTCAGTCTTTGCATCAGTGAAGAGGAACTCCCATAGTCCACTTATGACTGCTGTTCCTCTTTGATTATACAGTTTGTCATGTTTAGTTTTGTTAGTATGTCGTCATGATTGTTTGAGATGATGGATCAGTGCAGGTGCCTTTATACGTAGTGGTTATTCTGCGGGTTAAAGGTGTATGTTCCCTAGTACATTATTTGTCTACATCCTGAAGATAGACAGCTAACACAAGTGCGCAAATACATAAGTTCTATTTAAACAGGCGATGAGCACAAATGACATCATCTCAGTGATAGAGAATATGTGACATTTACTTCGGTTCATTTACTTAACTTTGTTCCGGCATTTTTCTCCATGAAGTGGATCCTTGAAAACCTCCATGTAAGTCGCTGGCTGGGCGAAACGTTTTTAATACTAAAAGGGGAAACTTTGTTTTCTTCAGTTATCACAAAAGCTTTTTTAATCACTTTTTGCTAGATATCAGTAAGGTTGCCACTATACTATGCAGTAGTGGAAAGTATCATAAAAGTACATTTACTCAACTGTACTGTACTGTACTTGAATACAATTTTCACTTACTTGTACTTTACTTGAATTGGTCTATTTTATGCTACTTTATACTTGTACTCTACTGCATTTAAGCAGCAATTATAGAACTTTTTACTAAACTACATTTATTTGACAGGTGAAGTTACTAGTTACTTTTCACATTAAGATTTTACATTCAAAATATATGATCAGTTTATAAAAATACATTGCCACCAATTAAACTACCCAACAGTATATAAAGCTGTTAAATGAGTTGTATAATGACTACTTTTACATTTTGCTTTTGCTTGAGTAAGATTTTGAATGCAGGTCTTTTACTTGTTATGGAATATTTTTTCTTTGTCTTATTTGCTACTTTTACTTAAGTTAAAACTTAACTCTTTCTCTATTTGACTCTACTTCAGTCTGTGAAGCTGTGGCTCTGTGTAGTGCAATTCTTTTTTTTTTAATTGCACAAATTTTAGTGGATTCAGTCTTCTTCAGCATCGTTGAAGTCTTGTTTATCATGAAAATATTAACCTGAGCATGCTCAGCAGATGGAATGGTGTAGGAACAGGTATATGGACATTTTTTGTCGACCACAGGCAGCCTTAATTACCATGGTCGAAGAATGAAAGATTATAAACTCTTTTTATAAACTAATTTGTTTTGTTAAATATAGAGATATATGTTTCTATACCATCGCCCTTTAGATATCTTTTTTTGGCAGGGTATACATCTCTGGAACTGGCTGCTTCTGTGCCTGGTACCTACCTCAGCTGTAGAACACATAGTGAATTAAAACAAACTGTGATCTTTGTCAATCTGCTAGATTAAATAATGGATGACAATTGATATTTAATGTGAAACTCAAAGTAAATCAGAGCCCGCACCTGAGCAATGATGTTGGGCTTGTAGGGAAGGAGAGATTTCTCTCTGTCATGCTTATTTGAAATCTTAACCATTGAGGGACCTCCACAGACACTCCAATATATATGTTCTTATCATCTCAGTGGGTGAGAGGGCAATATTGTAAATAATCAGTCTTTTTATTCACTTAAACCAAACAGCGCACTTTAATTTTCTGCCAAAAGACAGCCTTTTATGTTGCTCAAAGGTTTAAATAAAAAGTAGAATTTTTTAAAACCTCAATGGAGGCCTTGTGTTTAAACTTTGCTAAAATCTAACTTTGAACTCACAAAGTAATCTAGAAAGATATAAAAAGGATGATAAACAGTATTTTGTACAAATTGCTATCAAATGGTTTTGGTTTCCTTTCGAAGTTCAGCTTTCAATATTATATTTTTAAAGAGCATTGAGTAATTTAACGTCAGTTGCTAAGAATTGCAACAAAAGAAGTCGTGTCCTCCTCCTGTACAGTTCTCTGATCAGGCTCAATAATCCACATGACAGAACTCTGATCATCTTTTTTTAGTCTTATTGTTCTTTGCCCTTTATGTTCCTCTTCACTGCTGACACACTGCTTCCTGTAGCTAAGTCATGCCGTGTCAACTAACAAACCCACACACCCAGACAAATGCACAGGCTACCAACTATTACTATTAATTAGGCATGCACAGGCAATATTCAAATATTCAATATTCAGGCAATATTTAAATTTACATAGAAACCAACAGTGAAATGAGTGGGGCATATTAATACTCATCACTCAGTGTTTTCAGTGTTTGATCCATCATGGCTGCCTGATCTTCACCACACAGGCTCTGAAATAGTTTACGTTCCTGTGTAACCACAGATGGACTGATGTCAGCCTGGGGCCCAGTGATAGCATTTTATAAGCTAATGGAGAATTTCAAAAAAGGTGGAGCGCTCTGAAAAAAGACGCTGGGTGCAGAGCTTTTTCTCTAGGCTGCCATATGCGTCCACATACGCTCACTCCTCATTGGGAACAATTGAGTAAAGGACACGTGCCCTTACTCTGTAATTATTCAGGAGTTTTCTATGAAAATGTTAAAGAACGAGAACCACTCAGTGATGAACTGGAGCTTTTCTACCATTAAAACCACTACAACTACTATTATCAACACCAATACTGATGCTTTTCTCATTTTTATTGTAATGTAAACTATCACTGTACCACATTTACTGTTCTTACATATATGGTCAGCTGATGGACTATGCAAACTAACAAATTGCTTGCTCTTCTCCTGTACTGTTCTGATGGTTTGATGTGAGCCATGTGGCTGCAGGTACCATTTACTTGTTTCTTTCCATTGTCGGCTCCTTGGAGAGTGTTGCGCTGTGGGTATGATCAGTGCATTATGCAATAGAGGGTGAATATGTGGGGTGTGTGCACTGTGTATTTAAAAAAAAAAGTCCTTTAAAGTGGCAGGCGTTACGTTGAATAGTGTTTTTCCTAGTTACTCCATGTGTTTTGTGAAGTTTTCGGCCTTATAAAAAAACTAATAAACTCCAGCTGCGTGGCCAGGCTGCCGGAGCTTTTCTCAAAACAGGATTCAGGATCATCAGCGTCACGATGCCAAATAAAAATAAGCCGCTCCTCCCATTTCGGTGAAAACCTGATGGAACATTCACATTTCCAGTATTGGTCACCCCCCAGGCCTGATCGCACCACACCTGCAGAATTTATTGACAGCACAGAGCTCCAGTCACCTTTGTTAAGCCAGTCCCTATATGTATAAAGTGGGATGAGGTAGAGCTTATTAAACGTCAGAATGATTACACAGTACTCACGGGCTCACTCACAGGCCATGCTGGGCTGCTGCTGCTGATATAGAGGGTGTGTCTGCTTATTGCTTTCACCAACATAAAGCTATCACTCTGCTTGCTTTGGTGTGTGTGTGTGTGTGTGGCAGAGAAAAAGTGAAATACAAAGGGTGTGTGTGTTGGTAGCTTTGAGCCAATAGCCTTTGCTGGGCTAAGTGTGACTGTTTTGATATCAGGCCTGTATCACCATATACAGTATCACCCATAACAACGCTAAACAAATGACATACAGAACGTACTCAGTAGCTTTTAGAGGCTAAAATTGATTTGTAGACTTGTTCTCTTCTCTTTTCTGTAGCCTTCCTGATGCTCTTTATCTACATCTCCTTCACTCATGAACTTTTCCCCCAAAATTTAGTACACTCAAATTTGTACCAACACTGTTGTTAATAAAGAGCCACGAGGCCAGTATAATGTCATATTGATTCAGGACAATATGCATCACATTATTATTCTTACTTTCTGTATTAGACAATGTTCTGCCGTCCATACTCCATTAAAAACTGGATTAAAGAAGTATTGATCTCATCTTACTAGTGAGTTTCAACATCAACTTCATTCTTCCAAGAAGGATGAGACAGAGTAATGGTCCCCTTTGTTTCTTTTTTTTCTGTTTGTTTTAGCACAATGTGATAATGGGGGGTGTAACGTTGCCTCTGTAGGTGTTGAAATGCCATAGGTGATGTTAGAAACAAACCATAGGGGACCTGTGTGTTATGCACGCATGTGCTTGCTTGCTCGCTCGCGCGTCCGAAACCAACCAGCTGATAAATATTTCACTTCAGCCAGTGGCAGACCCAAAGGACGAGCAGAGGCGGCCAATTGCGGCTCAGAGAAGGAAATAATAATGAGTTTTGTGACAGTGAATTAGTCAATAGATAAAGAAATATGTCACCCCAAGCTACTGTACGATACTGCCGACTTCAAAACAACCGTGTTTCTAGCTTGCAGGTGGTAGGCATTTTAGATAAAGATATCTACAACTTTAAAGATAAAGTTGAAGATGGAGTATCCCTTTAGCGGGACTCGGGATTGCCGCAAGTTTGCACTCAAACTGAAACCTTTTCAGTGCGAGCAGACATGTTTTCGCCTCTGCTCATGCTGTAGTCCAGTGCAGCTCAGCAGCTGTCTGTCTTCTTTTTTTTCAATATGTTTTTATTTCCGAAGAGTGTACAATAATCAGGACCAGTAGATAAACCTACAATCATAACAGCACACTGAGTATCCTCATATTCCCCATTCCTTCCCTCCACCCCTATACGCCCAAGTAGACAAAACAATACAAGAACCATAATAAAAATAAATAAAGAAATAATAATAAAAAAAATATATATACTATATATAAGTGTACTTAAGTTTACCTTAGTATCCCTCTTATTATCCAGAAGGTACGTTAAGGTTGTGTTAAATTGAAATCACTCAGCAACTGTCTTTTAATCAACTGTGTATACATATATAATGCTTCACATTGTAAAATGCAACTCAGCAGTGATATTTGCGTTGCGGCTAATTTGATTGGTGGCAATCATTCTTTATTTTTTTTCTTCACATGAATACAGATCTGCTCGTAAAAGCTTATTTATTTCCTCATATAACATCTAATTACTCATCATTCATTATCAGAAAATCTATTATGAAAAAATAAGAATGGTGACATTGTCTTTGCACATTTTATGTAGAAAAAGAAAGAAGACATTTCTATCATAGTTTTCAGTCAAAATGATTTAAGAATATTGAGTGACTTGAGTTCAAACGAACAACATCCTATGTGTCCATTGCAGATGGGCACCATATAAAACGCCAGGCTGTGCCCTTATAATTCTGCAGCAGGGTGTGTGTCAAGCAGCCACAGTTACCACTTCCTTTAGTTGTCAGGGTAAGTAGTGTAGAGCAGAGTAAACTTTATTGTCCCCGAGAGGAAATTGTCTTTGGGAACATTTTATTTGATGTGTACTTTGATTTTTCAGTTTGGCCCATGTCCCATCTGCTAACATGGAGGGGGCGGGGTTTATGACCTATACTGCAGCCAGCCACCAGGGGGCGATCGAGATGTTTTGGTTTCACTTTTGGGGAGCTGTCATGTCGGCGTCCATCTTTACATACACTCTATGATTGTCACACATAGTGATGGAGAGGCGATGGACAGCACATTTTCCTCATCATGGGCCACATGGTCTTCTTTCCAACTGCAGCCCATGTTGCTGAGTGCACATGGCCTGCCGTTTTAATGAGGATCACGCAGAACTAGTTTATGGGCCACAGTTGCAGTGTGAACCATGCGGATTCTGTCATTTCGTGGTGTAAACCAATCACATATGTGTGTGTTATTTAGATGTGTTTTAGACACCTGACCTTGGCTTTCTTCCCATTCTACCTACCATACCAGTCATTAAAGGCAACTAAACATCATGTCTGATCAATGATTGATCAGTGTGCGGTGTTGAATAAGGTTTTGCCCATTTATCTGTGGAAAACACCAGTTACAGGTGTTCAGATACAAAGGTTCTAAGGTTGAAAATTGTAAATGTAAAGCGTTAACGTATGTGTCACATGTGCCACAATATCCATATAACATGGTGATGAGGCTGTTATACTGAACAGAGAAGAGCAAAGGGCAGCTGCTCTGGAAATAATGGACACACACACACACACACACACACACACACACACACACACACTGTCAGTCTAGGAGAAACAAAAGAGACGTCCCCTTGTCCATTTTGTCTTGCAGCTCTGATCACGTCTCCACCTTCCTGTTGTTAATCAGGTCTGTGTTTGTCTCCAGACTCCGAGAGAGAGGAGGAGGGCCGGTGAACAGACAGACAGGAAGACGGCAGAAAAGACGACAGACAAGAAGGTGAAAGAGGAGGACGAGGGTGCCCCGTTCAACCTCTGCAGCTCTGTGGACCTGAACAAGGTGTGTGAGTGTGTGTGAAAGAGTTGTGACCACATGGAGAGTGTATTCCTACATACAGTATCTCTATTGTGTATGTGTGTGTTTGTTGAAATTGTTCATGGTTACGTGCACTGGAATGAGAGCGACCAAACAAGAACAAGAGAGAGAAGTGTGTGTGTGTGTGTGTGTGTGTGTGTATGTGTACACGTGCTGGTGATGGGGGGGTAGAACAGGAGTGAACAGTCACCAGGTTATTCACCCTGCCTCATTCCAAATCTGTCCCTGTTTGTTAGTAGACTCTGAAGTTCTCACACTGCTAGACAAGAGCACGCACAGTACAAACACACACACACACACACAGATTGTACACAGTATTAATGGCACCTTAATCCTCACTACCATGTGCACATCCTCCTCCTATAACCTCAATACTAAACTAGTTCACAACCTAAGTCTTAACCTTAAACTACCCCCCCTTAAACAAGTGTTTCCTGTCTATTCTTGTGAGAACAGCGTGTCCTTGTAAGTATAAAAATCACCTATTCACACACACACATAATGACGCATTTGTTCATTCATTCGAATCACGCTCATGTGATTGAGCAACCTGACAAGTGTTTTTATTACTATCTGCAGTTGTATCAGCACACCAGGTCCTTGCGCAATGTGATGACAAATCCGGTCCATCTTGTTCACTCTGTTGCCAGGCATCAGTGCATTGAGTGAGATGCTCCTCTCTTGAATGTTCACATTGTAAACCAGACCCTGACCAGGCCTTGTAAACCCTCACAGTGTTTCCGTCTTTGCGGCCATGCCAAATCGTTCAGTTGCTCCAATACAATTGATGCAACCGCTTGTGTTTTGTTGTCACTGTAAAAAAAGAAAAGGGGGGGGGGGACATATAATAGTACAATACATAGAGATGTAAAGTAATGGTAGTGGTAATGATATTAATATTAATAGAAATAATAATAATAAGACCAATAACAATAATTGCTGCAGCCATAGATCCAGATTCTGCAGCTCCAGAGGCAGAAATACCTGCAGAAAGCAGCAGAAGGAGAGTGTTTTTGATACACTTTTATAATGTGATTTTGTAATTAATGTCAGGACAATTATTCACAGAAACTGTTTGAATTGTTGATCTGATCTGGCTCTAGCTGAACTACAGTAGTAAGCTGCTTCCTTGTTGAATTCACTTATTTTATTGCATCATATTGTTGACAAGGTCCACAACACAGTTTGCGCAGAGGCAAATTGGTAAAGCAGGAATGTCACTACAGTCAATCTCGCATTATTTAGATACTCACCTGTCTCTTCAAATCAAGCATCAGGCCAGCTGTGCGTGTGCGCGTGTTTTTTACCACATTTTCTCGGAAGCGTCTCCCACTCAGGAATGTGAGGCATGGTTTCGCAAATGCATGTGTCTTTTGTCTTTTTTCACCTGCTCATTTTCAATACAGAAACCAGCACCCTTATCTTTGTTCTAAATGTCAGTTCAAATACCTGACTGTGAATTATTGCTATTAATATTCACCAGGAAGATCAGCAAATGCCAGTCTGATAGTGATTTATACAACAGCATGTTTCACAGTGTTTTTCCACCATGTTTTCTTCACCGTAGTTAACAGTGTAAATACGTCAGATATTAATAGGCTACAGTATAAATGACATTATATCCATGTGGTGTTTGTCATGTGACGTGGCAGCGAGTGCTAATGATTAAAGTGGAATTCTTCCACTTTGGTTCAAGCTATCATCACTTGTTTGTGGGAAGTTCCCACCCTGGTCACAAGTGTGCTTATCCTCACCATATGACCGGAGATTTCACTTCTTTTTTTTTTTTTTTTGGAATTTACAAGAAAAAAATGTCCATAAATATCTTGTAAAGATGGTTTTCTTTCTAGTCTAAGAACAGAAGAAGAACAATATGACTCGATATATGATTGTCATATATACAGTATATAGAGTATATTTGGAGCAGCAGCCTTTTTTAATGCCACACGTACAGGTTGACATAACTAAAAATGTACATTATTTATTATAAACACAAAGCCAAAACAGACAGTTAAATATTATATACACATAACTACTTTGCAGCTGTTTGCAGTTAAATATAAGGTTTTTCTAGTGTTGATTTCATGTTAGGTATTTTTTACCCATATTTTTTTTTGCAGACTGCAGTTCTTGTAGACTTACACGTGTACTCCACAGAATTACTTACTATCAGCACAAAAGCAGAGTAAGCTGCATTTATCACTCTGTCCTGAGTGAACGGAGGTAATAAAGCTGGACGGAGATGAGCAGGGAATGTGTTTATGTGATGCCTGGTGTGGAGGTGGAGGTGTCTGACAAAGTGGCGACACATTTATGTGGTAGAATTTACAGCTGAGGAGAGACCCTCTTTAGATTTGTGTCTAAATAAGGGTATATAATAAACACGTTATCTGCTAGGCGGTAACCTGTAATTACATGTAATCAGCATGAGACGCAGTAATCAGGTAACTGTGCCTGATACGAATGTTCTCAGAGGAGTACCGTCACCTGCTCAACAGTCATCATTTCCCTCCAAACAAATCAACCCCATTTAGAAGTGCAAGAGTTGGGCTCATACGATGCTTCAGGAGAAATATGATTGAAATTAAGATTAAAGTGTCGACTGTCTGCTTTCATGTGATGTGTGGTCCTGGTTTTACTGTACTCATCTAACTCATGAATATGTTTTTGTTGTAAGTTCTGACTCAAGACATACTTTATCCCACCCATTTTCCTAACCAGAAGCATTCCCGTGGATATTACAAAACTGACCACAGATCAGTGTGAAACTAGAGCATACTATCTTAAGTTATTCCGTCACACCAAAGTAAACCTGCAAAAGCACACACAGACACAAACAAACATACAAGCGGTTGCTTCCTGGTCTGACCAGTCTCAGTGCAGTTCATCAGTGTTTAACTCTCTGCTGCCACCTGCTGGAGACAACAAAGTGATTCTCCCTCTCTGTTGTTATAACACTCCAGCACAGTCATGTTTACCTGTACACAATATGTTTCACTCATTTCTCATTGGTTGTATCTCTACAGGATCTGGTGGACTGGCGGAAGCCCCTGGCATGGCAGGTAGGCCACCTGGGAGAGAAATATGACGCGTGGGTTCACCAGCCAGTCGACAGACCAATCAGACTGTTTGGAAACCCCTTCCTGGAGGCCAGCACCAAGACTTCCTGGTAAGACAGGGGTCTCTCTCTTATATGACTGAAGAGAATATGACAAGATAAAAAATGTTACTAATTGTTGACTTGCAAACAAAACAGGCATGGTTTTCACTGGATATTACAGACATGCATCAATGCACACATTGCATTACCTCTTTGTCCATTCCTGAAGTTCCCACGTATGAGTGTGTGTAATTCCCAAATAAAAAAGTGATGGACATTGGACAAAAAGGACATTTCTACTCATAAACAGATTGAGAGTGTGACTATGTTACTATATGCTGTCTTGCTACAGGTACTGGGTACCAGTGGTGTGGCTTCCTATTGTGTTTTATTTCAGTTGGCACTGCTACACCACCCTGGCAAAGGGCACCACCAGGATAGTCCTCACTTCAGGTAACACACACACACACACACCTGTGCCTGTTTGCACCATTTGCATATGCACACAACACATTTGTTGTCATCGTTTTCATTTCCTATTAATATCTATTTCAATATCTGTGTGTGTGTGTTCCCAGACTTCTCTATGCCGATCCATAAATATGTTTTCCCGCTGCTCTTTTTGATGGGCTGGTTCTTGTGGTCATTTATCGAGTACTGCATCCATCGCTTTGTCTTTCACATGAAACCTCCAGCCCATAACTACTACCTCATCACGCTGCACTTCCTCCTGCACGGACAGCACCACAAGGTACAAAACACACCGCCGCCGAGGCTGAGGGACGCGGCAGCTCTCTCTCCTGATCATAAAACTGGTTTAATCATAAAACCTGTATTTGTTTTACTGTGTTTATGGCACAAAACAGAAGGAATCATTAATGAGTCATTTTAGATTGTGAGTAATATGCAACGTTCTTCCTGTTCCACGTGTATGACACCAACTTCTTTCTCCACAGTCTCCGTTTGACGGCTCTCGGCTGGTCTTCCCCCCCGGCCTGGCCTCCTTAGTGGTGGGAAGTTTCTATCTAATCCTCCGCAGCACGCTCCCAGACATCCTGGGCCTGTGCATGTTTGTTGGGGGCCTGTGTGGCTACGTGGTGTACGACATGATCCACTACTACCTTCACTACGGCTCGCCAAAGAGGGGCTCGTATATGTACAGCCTGAAGGCCTACCACGTCAAACATCACTTTGAGCACCAGAGAGCAGGTGAGCACCGGAAACCTGAAATTTGATATTGCACATAGGGCTCCGACCAAGGAAGAGTTTGGAAAATGCTTAATTTTAACTGTCATGTTTTCAAGGTTAGGAATATGCTTGAATTCGAATATACTCCTTGAAAAATACTTGATTTTCAGCACAATCACTCATGTAAACCAAAAATCTTTTAATATTTGAAATGAAATGATCCCGTCATCATATTTTATGTCTCCTGGCATTTATAGTAACAAATAAAGGCTTTGAGAGTCTGTACATTTTTGGTTTAGGTACCTTGAAAGTGCTTGAAAAGTACTTGAATTTTCCTGTACGAGCGTTTGTTTTTTAGGTTTGATTCTCCTTGCATCTGTTTTGGTCTGATCTATCTAATGTAATTTTTATTTCTCTCTCCAGGTTTTGGAATCACCTCCACGTTCTGGGACCACCCCTTCAACACAGTCATTCCTGATGAGAAATTCTAACACAGAGACGGCTCTCCTGAAGGGCCACAGGACTGTTAGCCACCCTCTTTAGCAACCAGCCCACATGCAATAACCCCTCTGACACCCCCTTAGTTCAGTCTCTGCAGCCATAGCTTTCACAACCAAGAAGGGAAGCTCCACTTCTGAGGACTCCTGGCCACTGCAACTAATCCAGCCATACATACTGTAACGCTTACAGTATCACCCTACTTTTTGATTCCAGCCAGCAACACATTCTTTGCCTGAGCTCGGCCATCTGGGTGCGCGTGCGTCGACCAGTCCGCACTGCATCCTCACTGTGATCATTCCTGCACAGTTGTAAGGCCTTTCTGTGCCATTTTTTTAAAACCAAACCAAACCTACGTCTACTACTGCTGTGCTCTTAAATGCACTGACCTCACCAGCCAAGTCATCACCTGATAGCCAGTCACAGCATCATAATGTACCACTAGGAGGTGGGCCACAGAGAGAAAGAGAGGGACACACACACAGACACAGACACACATGAATGTGCACATCTATGTATTTTGATTGTCACGGTTATGATTGCTCTATAGCTGTAGAGTACATTCAAAATCACACTGATGAAACTCTTTTTTCTCGCTCTTTTCTTGGTTCCTAAACATTCACCAACAGCATAACACAAATGAATGTAACCCACATTCACAAATTTAAACGTGCACACACACACACACACACACACACACTGTCCTAGCTTCCCTCAGAGTGGGAGAGAGGGAACAGGAAGTGCTAGATAGTAAGTGAATGTAGAAGACAGAGAAGGAAGCGGGTGTGACAGAGTGACAGAAAGTGTGTGTGAGAGAGAGTGTGTATAGAGACTGTGAGCGAGAGAGAACCAACTCAGGAAAATAAACTTCTCTATCCCTCCTTCGCACTATCTGCAGCTTGAACATTCCTCGTCACTCTCAGCTCTTTTTGCCATTGGCCACTAAGCTACCCAGCTACACTGCTACGCTCTGTTACACTGCAGGTTTGTAACAGTCAACAGAAGTTCCCTCCACCATGTTTGATCTCACTTTAGTTTTTGGAAGCAACTATGGACAGAAAACATTTGGTTTCAGATATTTGGACATGCTGAGATTCATTAAAAAGTTTAGATTTAACTTATTATCAGCAAAGCTGCAGAAGTGAAATTATACTGTAGTGCACTAAAGCGATGTACTGTTGATGTCCTGTAAAGCAGAGTTCTAAATATCTGAAACCACTGTGGAGATATTGTATATTTTTGCAAGTCTGTTGTAATATTTCCTCTGTTTTCTTTTTATCATTAATGATACAACAAAGATGTAGAAAAAATATTTTGTAAGATGCTTTGTACAGAAGAGGAGATTCTTGAATTGCATTTAGATGTAAAGATGGATGGATGGTAGTGTGTTGTCATGGTGTCAAAGGGACAGAGCTGAAGGCATGAGGCCAGCCTGTCAGACTTTCTGCTGTGGGGATCTCGGGGTCAAAGGTCACAGGGTCAGCAACAAGAGTGGGTTTATTTTCTTCAGGAAAAATGTATTTTCAAAATTGGCTTTCAACACAGACTAAGCAGAACTCGGGTCTTTGGAAGATGAAAGTAACATGTTTAACTGGCCCTGCAGATCCCCACAGGATGACGATGGATGACCCACCTGACTGGACAGCAGGAGGTCTTGATAGTGACTGGCGGATCATCAAAATGTCTCTTCTAAATACTCGACAACAACACTAATAACTAAAGCAGAACAAACTTAATTAAAACAATATACATCAATAGATAGAGCACATTAGGAGAATATACTACAGCTGCAGAAAATCATTTTTTATCAACTTTTCTAGTTTGAAGAAAGACTCCCACTTAAGAAAATCGTTTTTTCAAGAAGAGTATATACAGTAAGATGATTCCAATTGCATTGCTTTTTTCTTAATTTTCAGAGCAGCAATAATAATGAATTCTTCAGGTAAACGTTAAGAGGGCTGTGTCACCAAAACACTGTTTCTGATACAAACCAGTTGGATAGGTGTCACCAGGGCTTGCAGGGTTGAGCTATAACTGCACCACAATGTGTCTGTTTATATAAAACCATAACACTGTGTGTCCTACGCTGCACACAGTGCAGTTGATAATGGCGGTTTAAGACATCATGAAGAAAGATTCCTGACTTTGATATAATCTCTATGTACCACAAAGACGTTGCTTCAGAAAGAACCAAAAATTATTTTTGATGTTGTAACGATGGTGGAGATAGTGATGACCATAATAATGATGATGATGATGATGAGTGTAATAATGCCTACTGATTGTGACGACTGCTGTGATATGATTCCACCTGTTGGAATAAAGTACAGTACGGTACAAGTATAATACTTCCTAAATCTGTTTACTATAATATCTATTAACTTTTATTTTGGAATTTTAAATGTCTATGCAAATGCAAACGTATTTGTAAATAAATGTGTATATTTCTGATGTCAGTCCATCTTGTACTTTTTGTGCGGTCACTGTTTATTGTACATTTATGCCTCTTTCTTAAAGGGGTGCTCCAACAATTTTACATTGATAAGTTTTAAGGGGGGTACTACTCAGCCTCTGAAACCAGATTGAAACTAGAATGTCTTCTGTGGCTCTAGACGAGCACTGACAGAAAATAAACTGTGATTATGTCATAGTGATGTCACCATGGTTATCTTGGCTTGGGCTTAGAGACTTTTTTACAGGAAGCCTGCTTTACAAACTGGGCATGGAGTTAGAAAAATGTGGCCATTTACAGGCAGGGGACGTCAAATGAAAGAAGCTATCAAGTTGCATTGTGGGAAGTGATACTGGGGGGCTAGAAGTCAGGATGTCCTGGCCTCTGCTGCTTCTATTTTAAACTTATTTTATTTAATCTGTCTTGCAAGTCCCCAAACTTGCAATGCTAAATTTCTGCACTGGTCCCTGCCACTTTACCTCATAGTGCATCTCATGGATGGTGATATCAACTGCAGCTATTTAGGGAACAAAAGGATATACATATACAGGGGTGGACAAAATAACACACCCCTCACAATTTAATGCAATTCAATACATCAACACAAAGTAAGTGACCAGAGTTGAATTAACACCTCTGACACAATCTGAGCCAGAATTCACTATTACAGCCCTCTGGAAAGGTAGCATTTGACTATTCTATTAAACTATACATTATTATATCATGTTGTGTTTCTATTTTATGTTTACCCTTTATGTGTGTAAGGGATAATCTATTACTTGTGAATATGACTTTACATGCAGAGATGCAGTGTGTATATTCCATGGCTAACCGTATTTTAAAGGAATGAGCTAACAATCAGCTTGTGATATGACTTTTATATGTTTTTTTTTGTTGTTGTTTTTTTTAATGAAAAACTTGTTGAATGTCAACCAAAACTTATTTGTAATACCTATTTGGAGCATAAACTCAGATTTGTAGACCCTTCTTGAGGTTTTTTCTAAAGAGGGAATGATACAAAAAATGGCCTCTAGCATGTGCCAATTCACAGGACAAACTTAGAACAACATATATATCACATATGCCAAATCTATAACTATTTTATTAATGCAGAACTTAAATCTGTAAACGGACAGATTTTCTTATTACTCAGTGTAATAGGACTTTGGCGTCTCCTTGTGGCAATATGAAAGAAAGATACTGTGGCAAACAGCAGTGCAGAGCACTAACTTAGCCCCACAGATCTGACACACAAAGATAAAGAAAACAAGACCAAGAGTAGCCGCTAACATGGCTAACAGCTCACAGAGCCTGTACTTAGTGGTGCTTTGAGCTAAATGCTAACGGCAACATGCTAATATGCTCATAATGACAATGCTAAAATGCTGATGTTAAGCGGTTTACCATGTTTACCATGGTCACCATGTTGGTTTAGCATGTTAGCATGCTAACTAACACTAAACCCAAACTACAGCTGAGGCTGATGGGAATGTCATTAGTTTTGCAGGTATTTGCTCATAAACCAAAGTCTCAGACAAATCAAAATTTTGACCTGATGAGTGCACTATAAGGAAAGTTAAGGGATCACCAACATTATTACAATTTAACACAGTTATCTTGAGGGGGGCATGAATGTCTAAATGTCATGGAAATCCATCAAATAGTTGTTGAGATATTTCAGTCTGGACCAAAGCGGTGGACCGCCAGCTGACATTGCCACTCCTAGAGCTACACTGATAACATGGCTAAAAATGTGTACATTCAGCATAGTTTGAAAGATGCTATAATAACATACAAATTTACTTATACTACTAAAATCTTTAAGGGGCTTTCAAAGAGCTCCATAGTATGTTTAACATAGAGCACTTGTTCCCAACCAGGGATGGCAATGTCGGTCAGTTGATCGGTCCATCACTTTGGTCCAGATTGAAATATCTCAACATTTTGTACAGACATTAAGATGATGTATACTGACCTTATTGACTGAACTCAACCACGAGATGGACATTTTTGTTTTTAGTGAAATGTCTTGAAACTTCATTGATTGCCATGGAATTGGGTACATCTATCAATGGTGCCCAGAGAATGAATCCTAATGACATTGGTGATCATCTGACTTTTCATCTAGTGCCACCAGCAGGTCAACATTGGACTTTGTCCAATACTTTTGTTTATGATAATCTTTGCAAAACTATTGACATTGCCATCAGCCTCAGTTGTACTTTGTGTTTAGTGCTAATTAGCAAATATTGGCATGCTAACATGCTAACCCAAGATGGTAACCATGGCCAATTATTAGCAATTATTAGCATGTCAGCTTCATTGTGAGCATGTTAGCATTTAGATCAAAGCACTGCTGTTCCTAAGGAAAGTCTCACAGAGCTGCTAGCATGGCTATAGACTCTTGTTTGCTTGTGACCACTTAATACAAAGAAAGGTCTTCTTACAAACCTCTCATGACATGGTGCATGTTGATGAGTTGTATAGTTCATTCAAAGTGTGATTTTCTCTTCTCAAACTTGAATGTGAATATTTTTTAAATACATGACATTTAAGAAAATATATAAGAATTAAATATATAAGGAAAAACACTGACATAGAGTTTATGTAATAATAATTAACATGCAGTTTAGACAGGGCAGCAGAGGCGGTGGAGCAGTAGGACCCTGGGCTGCAGCAGCGGCAGCGGTAAAGCAGAGAGCAGGCAGGAGGGAGGAGCCTTCATAGAAACCAAACAAACCCTCCACACCCTGCAGTCTCGGGAAGTTCATCCGCATTCCTGCAATATAGTCGCACAGACAACTGGGGCTGGGTAAGGGTGTGCAGAGAGTGAGAGTGTTGTTCCTGGTTTCTTTTCAGGAAAACTGAATAGATGTTGTTGTCTTCATGTTCATCTGTGTGTGTGTGTGTGTGTGTGTGTGTGTGTGTGTGTGTGTGTGTGTTCAAACAGGAGTTTGGAGGGGGTGTGGGCCTGCTGTAGGACTGGAGACCAGAACCTCATCATCAACGCTCTGACAGGTGTTGTATTTCCTGACTCATCCTTTCTTTCACCCTCTCTCACTGTCACTGCCTGTTTAAACATAACTCTATCACAATAGGAGGGACGGTACCACCTTCAGTTTTGTCTCTCTGTGTCTCTGTCAGTCTTATCTTGTCTTCCATGAGTTTGTCTGTATGTCATGTCATGCATGGCATGTTAATGCCAGGTGTAAACAGGGCCTCTGAGTAGTTTCAAGCTCAGTTGCGGTGCAGTCAAAACAGAGGAAGTTCTTTATCTGCTGTTAGTGCTGTTTCCTCCTGAGAAACTGAAACATTTAGTGTAGACTCATATCTGAAGCGTGCAGCAAGTAACTGAAATTACAGCCAGAGTGCCGATGGCAAAGTACAGCATGCACATTACATGGAAAATTATGCCTGAAATTGCTGCATGTTCAGTCTCGCATGCAAATCTAAAAGCTCCATAACCAGTCTAATGTTGTTTAATGTAATAGCTAGTAATGCAAATGCAGTAATGAAAAATTAAAATCATAACTGTCAACATATGACTGCACTCAAATATGTAAATGATGGATTACAAAGTTTATTGCAACATCTCAGAAAGGACGTTACAAGGGCTGGTAGTGGTGGGTGGCACTCACAGAGTCCTTAAACAGGTAGATAAGTTCTGACTTCTTGCTAACAAAGCTGTTTTTCATAGCTTCATGACTTTTAATATGCTCGTAGAAGGATTATATCCAAATTCTGACAGTGGACTTAACTTCATCCTGTCCAGGTTGAGCGTGTCTCAAATCTTCAACAACATTTTCGTCTTTTTTCTTTGATATTGTACTATCATTTTGTCGAACCTGGACTTTTACTGTAGAGGTTAAGATTATATATATATATACATATCTATATATATATATATAGTTGTTGTTGGATCTTTACCTTTAATCTACACTGTCCAGTGTAAAAACGTGTAAAAACAAGACTAACAGTCTACAGCCATGACATAGTGGTTCTGGGAGGCTGTAGTTAGACACAGCAGTGCTTTGAGCTAAATGCTAACATCTGCATTCTAACACGCTCACAGTTACAATGCTAACATGTTGTTTGTGACGTTAAGAAGGTATAATGTTTACCATGTTCACCATCTTAGTTGAGTGCGTTAGCATGCTAACATTTGTTAATTAGCACTAAACACAAAGTACAGCTGAAGCTGATGGGAGTGTCATTAGTTTAGAATCAGACAAAAGATCCTCACACTGTACTAATAGCTCCCAGAAATTTTATTTGAGCAGCGTTTTGCATTTGACAATGCCTGACGAAGATCTGTTAGATCGAAACGTTGCTCAGTTCACATTGCTGGGAGTTATTAGTACAGTTTGTGGATCTTTTGTCTGATTCTTGCCTTTAGTTCTTGCTGTAGTTAGCACCTGTATAAGTTTTACCCCTACACTCTGAATGTCATTAGTTGTGCAGGAATTTGGTCATAAACCAAAGCACTGGACAAAGTGAAAATTTGACCTGGTGGTGGTGCTTCTTACAATTCATCATGAGGGGGACATGAAAGTCTCAACCAAGTTTCATGGCGATCCATCCAATAGTTGTCAAGATGTTTAACTAAAAGTAAAAAATGTCAACCTCCTGGTGGCGCTAGAAAATAGTCAGTAGGCTTTATCCTCTGGGGACCGTGAATGTGTGGTTTTCAATGTGGACCAAAGCGGTGGCCATGACACTAGCGTGGCTACAAAAGGAAAACAAGCACAAGTTCAATAGTGTAACAGGAGGAGAAAACCTCACAATTCTTTTCAGTTTCACCAAACCATGAGTAGTTCTCTGAAGATGATCTCCCTAGCTCTCCCTAGCTAAAAGCTCCAAGACAAGCACAGCACCACGACATAGCAAACTAAAACTCTTTTCTCAACATTTCTTCTCAGTCTCACCATGAGTAAGGCAGGTGGTGATGAAGGTGGCGGTGGCAGCAGCAGTGAAACAGCCAAGCATCTGGAGACCAAGACTCCAGTGGAGAAGGTCCAGGGCAAACTGAATTCCACTGCTATTGGACCAGGCTGGACTAAAGTTAGTTGCCCCTGTTGTGTGCTGGAGCGGGTGGAGCCGCTGGTTCTGGTGAAGCTCGGAGACAAAGTTCGCCCGGAGACGAAAAGGTGGCTCATCAAGCTGATTGGAGCTCCTCAGAAAGACGGAGGTGAGGGCTCGAATAACCGTGATGATCTGCAAGAGTCCTGCAGAGCTCACTTGTCTGTCTGCATTGATTGCAACCTCGCAAAGAAAAACAAACAGATCAAACATTTATGAGCCTTTCTCTCTCTCATTATGGAAGTCTATTGCACAGGAGAGTGATTGTCTGGATGCCAGTTGGTAATGTAGATAAATATAATTTAATGATTCCTGTGTAAATGTTAGCTAGAGATGGTTTGTATTTCACCAGGACAGAAAACATATGACGAAAAGAAGAGCATACTTGTTTTCTACAGCCATGTCCACAATGTATTTCTTTGCAGATGAGCACCTAAGTTCAATATTCAAACTATTTTATTCATGTGTGAATAGATTATTCATTTCTGGCATAATAAGAGTGATAATAAGATTTAATTGCCATTATGGTCTCTGAGGAGGTCTGTAGGAGTAGCTTATCTGTTCGTCTCTCCTGGTGGAATTTTCTTGGATCACTTGTCTATTTTTCATTGTGTTTTACGGGAAAATGTGTAAAAATTATAAACATATTTCACTCAGAGTAAACGTCATATAATTGCAATGAAGACTTGGAGCAAGGCAATACAGAACATACAATATTGTAATAAACCTAGATGTAAGTTTAGTCTCGAATGTTTCGGTAATTAAACAGCAAAAATGAAGAGGAAGTACTGGAGAGATAAACCTTTATTATAATAAAATTCATGCAGCTGCCAATCAGGTAGGCACAGGATGACTAGAGAAAGTACCTGTCCTGTCTTCTTTCAAATGCTGCCCTTGAATGCCAATAACCAATCAAGCCAATATTTGTCACATCACTGTTGACTCCCAAGGTCACTAACATTACTTCTCCTTAGGGCACTGCACACAGCAGAATGCACTGCAAATACTCATCAAACTCCACCACAACACAACCAGTGTTTTAAGGACGCACGCCGACAACATATACAGAATAAACAGTCCCTTAAACAATCCTACTCCCAGGCAACCCTGTGGCTAAATTGTTTTATTAAAATTGACAAAACAAACAAGGCACAATAATTAACAAACACAAACAAAATAATGTTAAAATAGTCAATAAAAGACAGTTCAAGACTCTCCCCCGTGGTCTGAGCTTTAGCGCTGGTCCAACTCCGACCCTTCTCCAGATCAGAAGTGGAGGAAACATGCCGATCCGGCACTGGGAGGCCTTCACAGCGGCTGTTGCGCATCCAATTCCCCGCCCTAACTAATCTAGCCTTGCCTAACTCACAGCCCAGCTGCCTGTCTTCACCGCCGGCAGCCCTAACCAGCATGTGAAAGGCACTCACCCCCAGCAATAAGTGCTCTGCTAGGCTTGGCTGTCAGCACCAAGCGCCGCTCCACAGAACCACCTGCCCGCACTCCACTTTCTCCCTTTCCACACTTAGTAGTCCGTCCGTCCCCAGTCCTCATCAGGCACAGGTGCAGCCACTTATTCTAACTAGTGTCCACAGCAGCTCCTCTCCCTGCCCAATATACAATATATATGCACAATTTAAGATGATTGTAATAACCCTTAAGGAAAATATATGTATTTTTCAACCTGGGTCTTATTCTCATAATTTAGCTTTTTCCAGGGTTCATACAGCGAAGTGATTGTGTAGATGAAACAGCAGAAAATCCAGCACTTTCCAAGGAGTATATTTGAATTCAAGCCTATTCCTAACCTTGAAAATATAACGGTTAAAATTAATCATTTTCCAAACTTTCAAGACTTTGTACGAACCCTGCTTTTCTGACTATGGGTCATGCTAACTCTGCACTCACCACACCTGTTGTTGTAGAGATTTGGGAAACGTGACTCCAGCCAAACAACATGTATCAGGGCAAGTCTCCGAAAGCTTTACAAAAATCGTCAGTGTTACTAACACTTGCCTCAGAGATGAAAAACAAAAGTAAACTCAGAAATTAGCCCCCAGAATTAGCTATTTTAGCTAACTGCATAGGGATCTACTTCCGGGGCAACCAGCCAGCTAACCAAGTTAGCTGTGTGGTTAGCCAACTAGCAAGCTACCTATTCATCTGCAGCAATAACAAACAATTATTACTTTTTGTTTCATAGATGTCATCATGCAGAATCTCTGCAATGGAGGTGGCGAGAGCAAAGTTAGCACGACAGAATGTAATACTGGAATTTTCCTTTAAAGTTACTTAATGAAAATGGAAAAAGGGAACGTTGATGACGGGGGTTAAATCTTGTTCAATAATCTGCATTTCAAATTACTGTCCATATTCACACATTTGCCTGACAGACATGAATTTGTCTCTTCTTTTCTTATCTTTTTCTGTATGCAACCACTCCTTGCTATCATTGATCAAATCAACACCACTGGAGCAGCACTATCTGCAATTCCTCTCCTAGTGCTGCACATTTATGAGTCACCTTTTCAACTTTTGCATCAGATATCATGGAGTTTTTTGTTTTGACCATAATACGATACACTCCACATTTGCGCTCCTCTTCTTTCGTTAGCATTTCTTTGCTGATGACACTCAACATTATTTTTCTTTTTTCTAACAAACAGATAAAGACATGCATCTCATTTTGTCAAGTTGGATGTCACATCAACACATAAAGCTAAACCTAGCTAAGACAGAACTCTTTAATTTCTCAGCAAATCACGCCCAAATCATGCAGTTACCTTTATCAGCTGCCATCTCTACCACTGCCTGTATGTTTGGATAATATATTAACTACTGAAAAAAGGTTTCTTCCTATTGAAGGAGTGTGACCAGCTCAATGTTTTAAGGATGGGTTCACATATGGGCATGTGAGATTTCATACTGACCCTGAAGAGATGTCACAAATGACAAAACAAGAGTTTCAGTGCTCCCTCTTTGCTCCACTGTCTCACCCCAGGTGCTGCATTACTGGCCCACCCGGGCGAGGATGCCAGTGGTGACATCATCGTGGTCTCCGCCCCACGCTGTACGTTACTTAGAACCACTGAAGAGCTGGGGCTATGTAAGACTTACCGCAACGGGGACATGGAGGCCTTCTCCTACAACGACAGAGACCACTTTAAAGATTCAGGTACAGCGGTGGAGCTTTGAATGAACACACTTTACATGTTGAAATCATAACATGAGAGAAGATGTGTATGTTAGTTCTTTAATATAACTTTTACAACACAAAGAGAAAGGGTAACAGGTAAAGTTTTACTGTCTCAATGTTTACTTTACCTGATGCTCAGGTTTCCATCTGTTAAAAGGCCTGCATCTGTTTGGATGGATTGCAGTGGAATTTGGTACAGACATTCATGTCCCCCACAGAATGAATTGTAATAACTTTGGTGATCCTCTGACTTCTCCTCTAGTGCCACTATCTGGTCAAATACTCCAATACTCCAGTGGTCAAATACTTTGGTTTATGAAAATACCTGCAAAACTAATGACAAACCCATCACTCTCAGCTGTGCTTTGTGTTTAGTGCTAACTAGCTAATGTTAGCATGCTACCATGCTAAACGTAGATGATACAGTAACATGGTAGCATGCATGATACATACTAAACATCTGCATGTTATAATTGTCATTGTGAGCATGTTAGCATGCTGATGTTAGCATTTAGCTCAAAGCACCACTGTGCCCATGTACAGCCTCACAGAGCTGCTAGCATGGCTGTAGACTCTTGGTCTTGTTCTTTTAAAAACTGTGTTTTTCATTCCTGTGTGTGTTTGTATCCATGCATCTGTGTCTGTTCATGTGTGTGACAGACAACATGGAGGTGTTCCTCACCCTGGCGGAGCGGCAGTACATAGTGAAGTATGAGCTGGACGGTATGCGGGCTCAGAGAGACCTGAGAATACCCGGCCTGCCTGACAGCTTCATTCTGCAACACCGAAACAACGTCTGTGAGTGCTCTCACTGTGTGTTCACATCAGTGTGGGTTAGACAGGATGCACACACTGGAAAAATATCTGTTGAGATAAATACTTTATTACTGGAGCAATGTTGAGACAATCTACCAGAGTGGGAGGATTTCTGTTTTGTCAGTTTGTTAGGTAATTAAATAATTTCAATGAATGCCTTGGGACAAAGATGGCAACACACACACACACACACACACGCATACACAAACAACACAACAGCTGAAGATCCCCCTTTGTCAAGACATTTTTTGCAGTGCACTCATCTCATCCCTCAGCCCTTCCAGTTCATATACTGTGTTTAGATCTAATCATCAATTAGGATTTAGTTTTTTGGACATATTGGCAGCCATGTTGTAAATAGTAGTTGTTGCCTGCTGTCTCCACATTCAGCCTGTATCCAGCTGCACTCTGTGTATCTATGTCTTGCTGACCTCAGCTGTTCTTCTCTCCTCACATTCGATCAAGAAATTACTTCAGTCAGCATCAGCCTCAGTGTGTGCGTGTGTGTGTGTGTGTGTGTAACTGTATATGTGTGAATTAGTGGTTGCTTACTTGAAAAACTGTCCCTCTGTCACCCATGTTCTCAAGTCTCTCTGGGTTGTTGCTTTGATGTCACATGTGTAAAACCGAGCGTTGTTGCAGGGCAGAAGCTTGGGTCAGCTGGTGTTATTGTGGACACGTTTCCCCTCCACAACCCGGGCAAACTGAAGGAACTCGGTAAAGCCTGGTACTCTGGGAATCAGCTGGCTCAGCCGCTGGGTGAGTGGAAATACAACACACACGAACACACTACCACATGACTGCTTGTACGCACGCACACATGCAGAAACTGATGCAAATATGGTCACTGTTTTTCCTGCTTGTGTCACCCCTGAGAGGAGATCACAATAGATGGCTGTGTGGCTGACAGCTTCTGTTTTCTGCCTGTTTTGAACCGTGTATGCACTGACACCAGACACCTCTGACTATTGCTCTGTTCAGATTCAGTCAATGGGTATTTTGGAAGCTCTGTGGCTTTCTACTTCAGCTTCCTTGATTTCTACACCTGGTCTCTGCTCCTACCAGCGATTCTGGGCCTGTCCATCACATACTTCTCAGGTAGGTGTGTGGATTTATCATTTAATTTTGTTTATGTATACTGTGTAAGGTATTTATGACATATTTAGCGCTCAGAAACATCATTTTACCATTAGAATGGAGACATATTCATTTCTTGTCTAAGCACAAGCTACTAGAGTAAATTAATTAGAAACCTGTTCACACCTTGATAAGTATCTTAAAGCTGCACAAGTCAGTTATTTAATGTTAACAGCACATATTACAAGGTGGAGCAGCTGTTTGAGCTTTAAATGACTCAGTACTCTGAATACTGAGAAATCAGGAAACTTTATGCTAGTAGACTGCCAGCAACATGCTCATTTTCGCTGGCCGGTGTGCAATGCTTTACACCAAAAGATAACTAAGGGACAAGAGAGGATTGCAACAATGCCAAAGGTCTGCCAGGCTAATGGCCCTATGAGGCTATAATACTCATAAACAAAAGAGAAACCTTGTTATTCTTATCTATGGAAGCCAAGAATGGCTGTTGCAATCATTTTGTTTAATCCCATTATCTTAAAAACAAGCTAATTATCTTGTTATCTTAAGAAAACAACCTTTTGTTTCTCAAGATAATTATTCCCTATCACCAGAAAACAACTTTTGTTATCTCAAGATAACAAGGTAATTAATTCACAATCTTGAGAAAATTGATCAAATAAAAATATTACTACCTGGTCTTTCTCGGCTTCTGTACTTATCCTTTACCACTCCTGAGAAAAAAAAAATATTTTTGCCCACTGCTATGTTCAGCTTGGCCTGAGGGTGGTGTTAAGTGTTAGCATAAGATAGCAATGTTAGCATTCAGCTCAAAGCAAAGCTAACATTAGCAGCATGTTAACATACCTATAGCTATACTTTTAACATTAAGACATGTTAAGATGATAACATTAGCAGATAGCTTTTAGCATATTAGCATGTTAACACGTGCAAATTGGCATGCTAATTTCTAACTTTGAGAAGGTGCAGACCAGTGTGAGCTTCAGTCCATCAAAAATAAAAACACCACGCTTTATTCTCAAAATGTTTTCAGCTATGTTACCACATCTGGGTAGTGTCTGATGTTTTTGATTTCCCCACTTACTGTCCTTTGATCATGTGACTTATAGTATACAAAAAATGATATACTAGTATACAAAACAACATTACCATCATATTTTAAAAATACTTTTATACAAAACATTTACAAGCATAGTAACATGCTAACATGCCAAACATTACACCTGACATGCAAGCGTGTACTTTATGTTTATATGTTAACTTTAGGATGGTACCAAGCTCACAAGTAATTTAGGATGGATGATGTATTCGAACTCAGTCTTTGTCCAGTGAACTGAGCTGAGCAGCTGTAAGGTGAAAAACAAACTAACTGGACACTAAGTTCTTCTTGTCCATCACAGGTGAGGTTCAGAAGGAGATGAATGAGTCAGCGTCAGGGGTCACAAGTGTAGATGACTCAGGACCAGTTGTCGGCGGTCACATGATCCTGGCGCTGTTCAGCATGCTCTGGTCCACGCTGTTTATGGAGCTGTGGAAGCGTCGGAGCGCCTCCCTGTCCTACCGCTGGGGGACCCTGCAACTCGCAGACCGCTTCGCAGAGCCCCGGCCCGGTTTCCACGGCGAGGTCGGGGTCAACCCCGTGACTGGTCGTGTGGAGCCACTCTTTCCTGAATGGCAGAGGGACCTGCGCATGGCAGTGGTGTCAGTCCCAGTGGTGGGGCTGTTTCTAGGTAGGACTTGAATTTTAAAGTTGAATTGAATGAATTCATCAGTGCGTGTTACTGAGCTAAAGGTACCATGATATTCATTTGCTGCTTTATTCGATAACTCAAGTAAAAGAAGGTCTGCAGAGTGATAAAACATCAAGTCAATGTCAACTGAGGATGAAGCAATATAGAAGACTGTGAAACACATGAAAGCACTTAGATGCAGAAAAGTATGCTCTGCTCTTTAAAATGGCAAAACTTCTTCTCAGCCCTGCCTCCGTCCTCATGTCTCCTGCCCTGTCACGTCTCCCCCTGCAGGGTTGGTGGTACTGGGTATGCTTTGTTTCTACTGGGCAGAGGCCCAGGTGCAACAGCTACACAAATACTGGGACTCCCTGCTGTCTCACACTTTGCTCTACATGCCCTCAGTGCTTCACATCGTCTACACAAACATGCTAGCAACTGTTTACAAGAAGGTGGCACAGTCTCTGACTGAATATGGTGAGTAAGACGTGGGGAGAATGAAGAGTGGCAATAAGGTTTGTCTGATGCTGATGATGGTAAGCATCGAAGAATTTGTGGCAAAGATGCAGTCAGGTGGGGAAAAGTGTTATGGGAGGGAGACAGGGACACAAAGAGAGAAAATAGTCATTTAGCTGATCAGGTTATGCAATCTTACCAATAATACTGTTCATAATGCTCATGATTAGCCATTCAGTAACCTTATATTTCCCTCTAGAGAACCACAGAGAGGAGTCTGCCTTTGAGAACCATCTGACAGCCAAAGTGTTGGTGGTCAGTTCCTCCTCTCCTCTCCAACCATTAGCTCTTACATCTTCTTAACCCAGCAGGCTCTTTTACCAGGCTCTTTTCTCTCTTCCCCCAGTTCACCTTCTTCAACTACTTTGCGGTGCTCTTCCACATCGCCTTCTTCAAGCAGGATGTGCCTTTGCTTCGTAAGGTAACAAGCTGAGCTCTACAAATCTTCCACTGGTCTCAGTAAAGTGTTGTGTCGTAGCGCCCTTTGTAGCAGAATGGTTACTGCGCATGCTGCACAACCGGTTTGATTTCATGTCATACCCCCCTCTCTCTCCCGTTTCCTGTCTGCCTTTTCACTCAAGCTGTCCAATAAAGGTGAAAAATGCCCCCCCCCCCCTCCCCCCCTTTCTGAATGAGTGCAAAGTTTAGGTGTGACCAAAAAAACTCAGTGAATGAAATAAAAAGGCTTCCTGAGTGACAATAAATCCCCATATTCTCTTTGTCTGTCTAAAGCGTCTAGCATCTTTGCTGATCGTGTCCCAGCTGGTGAACCAGGTGACAGAGGTGGTCATACCCTTCCTGGTGGACTGGTTCATCAGCGCCCCCCATAGGAGAGAGAGTGAAGACGATCCACAGGAGGACAAATTTAGGAACCAAAGCAACCTGCCTGCTTTCCCTGTGAGTGTACAATATATCAAAACAGGGATTAAAATACACTCTGGCAGCGTATGACACAGCTTCTTGTTTCGCCACAGGGCCTGTTTGGAGAGTACATCGAGCTCCTGGTGCAGTTTGGGTATTTGAGTCTTTTCTCCTGCGTGTATCCCCTGACGGCCGTGCTGCTGCTCATCAATAACCTAACGGAGATCCGAACGGACGCCTACAAGATCTGCAAACTCTTCCGCAAACCCTTCACCCCCCCTGTGGCCAGCATGGGCGTGTGGCAGGTCAGCAGAAAACACAGCGCACAATAGAAATGAGATGCACCCGGTATGTCACGCTCAGCCAGTTATGAGTGGATCGCTCACGCCATTGTCTTGTGTTTCAGCTCGCATTCGAGGTCCTGAGTTTTGTCTCCGTCGTGTCCAACTGCTGGCTGCTGCTGCTGTCACCATGGTTACAAAAGCAGCTTCAGGAGAGCAGTATGAGCAGCACAAACATTTTGCTGTTGGCTGTTTTGTTGGAGGTAAGGAGGAGGACGGAGAGGTCATTAGTGAGAGTCACATTGGAAATAATTACATCTGTGTGTGTCCCGCTGACATTTTTACCTCTGTGTGTGTTCTGCAGCATGTGCTGATCTTGGTTAAGGTCATTTTGGCGGTACTGATCCCTGATGAACCGGACTGGATCCGAAAAAAGAGAGAGCACATTGAATACACATCCATGCGGGCCTTGAGACAGCAGGTTAACCCCCCATACATTTCATTGTTTAGCATTTTGGTGTTCTCCTTCATCTGTGTGACAGCTTGTCTTTCTTCTCTTCTAGAAGCTGAATTCTGCAGAGTCATGATTGTGTTTCAAAGCGTTGAGGTGATGCTTTATGTCATTCCCGTGCTGAGCGGCTACAACCAGAAGATAGAGTATCAACCTCAAAGTTGTGTGGACCCAGACAGGAAAAGTCTTGGATCTCCAGCAGGGTCCACAATACATACTGCTGTGACCCTAACACTCCCCCTGTATACTTTTTAAGTCTTTCTGCTGCTCTCACTAATTTACATGGTGTTCTGCAATGTACACCCTTTGAAATGCATAGATTACATGTTACATGTACACTGCAAGTGCAATTGAATCGAGCAGCTAAAAGGTGTTTTTTTCCCCAATATTAGATAGCAAAGGGAATGTAGGCTATTGGTTATGTGGGGTTTGTTCAGATTTAATGCGGGAAAGCTGCTCTTGTAAAATCACTATGGTTACAGTACAGTAAAGTACTGAGTAAGGGACAGACAGGTTGGATTATTTGATGTTACTGGCAGGCTCAAAAACAGACAGGGGACTAGGTGCTATCACCTAGTGATAAGCTACATTTAGTGTTCAAGTGGACAGTGTCATCAATTGGAGAGATTATCATAAGACAAAAAGCAGCAAATATAAATAAAAGTATGTGTCTAAAGCTGCTAAAATCAATATTTTTGTGAAAGGGTTGGCCCGTAGTAATGAACCCACAGAGAATTATCACCCAACAGTGCAGCTCAACACAGAATATTAGGACATTGTTTTGGTTTTCTGGCCCGCAACGACTCTCTCCGCTCTCATCAACCTGTATTCAGCTGTTTTCAGTAAAAAAAAAAAAAAGCTCTGATAAACCCACTGTACGCTACCAGCTCAGCACCAAGTTAGCATTGAGCTAGCTAGGTGAACATAGTGGAGCATTTAGCAGCTAAAGAAACAGGTATTTCCCTCAGGGGTTGGTAGAGAACATAACCGAGCAAAAGAGAGAGTGAATGTACACATACTTACATTTGTCAGGTGGCCAGAAACACGACTCCAAATGAATGCTAATGTTGCTCTGTGTCTGCTGGATGCGTAAATAATCAACTGTTTGCTAACAAGTTAGCCATATCAATGTTCTACAATTATGGGTTTATTATCTGTTATTGTGCTAAATTCACTTTCTTGTCTGAATTCTTGTTGAGCACTTAGTGGAAAATATTGCACTTGTACCCTCCCTCGATGATACTGTCCTCTCCTTAAAGAATCACTGTATGATTATAGGACCGTGTGACATCTGTAACATGAGATGAGTACAGTAAACTATATGCCATTTGCAGTGATGGAGCGCTACCAAAGAACCGCTTTGTGCTTTGCTATTAGAAATGCTTTATTTTTTCACGCGTGGATTTCATTCTCTGCTCGCTTGTCTGTGTGTTGTGTGCCTCTAAGAGTGACTGCTTGAGTTCACTGTGCTGCAATAACTAATTCACCTTATAGTCTGCTACTTTACAGTCATACTATGAGTCTCATTTCACTGTTCACTCTCCACTGCTGGCAGACTTGACTTAATATAATGAATGTGCAGATGAATCCACTGAGGAAGTCCACCATTTCTTCCATACTTGCTTAACAGCTGTGTATTGTTCACTATGTTATTGTTTTTAGGAGTTAGTATTCTTTCCAGCCACCAGGAGGCACTATACACTTCACAAGACCTGCAGATTGCAGAAGGACTGATTCAGTAAAGATGCAGACTGATGTGTGACTGGTGTGACTTCCTCAAGCGGATGTGTGCACCCCTGACACTAATCATAAACCTGTGTGTGTGTGTGTGTGTGTGTGTGTGTGTGTGTGTGTGTGTGTGTGTGTGTGTGAGACACTGTTCTGAATTGCTGTGATTATTTAGTGAAGATAAACTTTTAGACAATCTGGTCCCAGGATCAGGATTTCAGGTCAGAAACGGAGGTGGCGATGTTTCCTGGTTGTCCTACAATAAACTCACAGAGGGAAACTGGTTGGTTGTGTCTGCTGTTTATGAAGACTTAGTGGGTGAAAGGAATCAGCCTCTCCCACTCACTGCTACCTAAGTACATTTACTTCAGAGCTGTACTTACAATTTTGAGGTACTTGAGTGTTTTTATTTGATGCTACCTACTTTATGTGTCTACTCCATTACATTTCTGAGGGAAATATTGTACTTTTTAGTCCTCTACATTTATTTGAGCTACAGTTACTAGTCGATCAACAGAAAATTAATCAGCATTTTTAAAATTTGATAATAGATTAACTATTATTTCCAATAAATGTATTATAGTTTGTTACAGTTCTCTGTTCCACACTGTGTTGGTAATTTACTAAATGCATTTTGTTAGTCCTCACATGAACATTTGGCTTATCATCACGTATCAGAATAGCATCGCCTGAGGTATTATCAGCTTAGAAGCACGGCCTGATTAACCTACTATGGGGCTCCAGGGCAAAGATGAACTGTGGGCCCCTATTTACCCCGCATTCTTCCCACTCTCTGCGCTTTGTGTGTGTATCCTGTTACATATCATTTCAGTTGATATTGTGCTTTAGTGGTGCACATTTTCAAACACATGCAATTTATTGACATACAGTGACCCTGGGGCTTTCAGGGCCCCAGTTGCCCATGCTGCCTGGTTGGTAATCCAGCCTTGTCGAGAAGGGGGTATTTAGTTTCTAGTGTGTGTGGGAGAAACTACACTGTACGGTCTCCTTGTCCACATTCTCTATAAAATCAGCACACTGCACACAATCATCCTGTTGATTTAATCCATTTTAATAAATAAATACAGAAAAATAAGTTCATGGCTCCATAGAGACGTGGTCCTAGTAACAATGCAGGTCAGTAGACACAGACACACTGAGGAGAGACAGGCTGCAATCACACAGGAACAAATAATGGGATTTTTATCCCTCTTCTGCACAGATTTTATGCTTCAATGGCTGATGAAATATGAGTGATAATCAGATTTCACGTGGCATGTGCTCCTTTATATAGGCAGGGGCTGTACCACCACAGGTCAAGTTAAGTTAAAAATCCAATTAGTTGTACCCATGAAGCTGCAGTGACTGACAGGAATAAGCTCTGTTTAGTGAACTATAGATGTAGGTTATTGTACAGCTTTGGCCTTCTTTAACTTTACAAAATTGTACACGTCTTGTCTCAGCTTCAACAGAGGAAAACAGTGTGTATGAGAAAATATAGAAACACATAGAGGCATGATATTGTAAAATAACACCATACGGAGGGACTCCTCTGCTACACAATAACATATCACTGTCATTTGGTCTAAATGACCAACAGATCCATCCATCCTTGTAGAAAGCTATCAGCCACAGTGGCCGTACTGTGTGCAATTCATCATTCAGTGGGTTACCTCAAGGTACTTACAGTTACACAAGAACAATGTCCGGTCAGATCCAAGACACGTGGAGGTATATTGTGATAAATAACAGTAATAACATGCACAAAGTCACATATCTCTTCAGAGAATTAATATCTTTGTCACGCTGTAAAAAAAAATCAAGGAACATATTCTGCACATCCAAAACAAAACTGTTATGATCAAATATTGTTAAACTGTTCAGTTAATTAAAAAGAACAAGTTGAAAATACAATGGAAGACCTGCATCCTGATCATTGATCCTATCAATAGTATTATACAGTATGTTAGGACAAGTCATTATATCAAGACTTTAGGATTAAGAGAACAGAAAATCATATCATCATCTCAGTCTTAGGCATATATTACACAGTATCATAAAAGGCCTTTCTTTAATAGAGCTTATATTAAGAGTTTTTAAACCAATGAGAGAAGCAGGTTGTGCAAAGGGAACAGGAGACGAGTGCTACTCTGTAGCAGAAGCTGGTCCAAACTTTATTCTGATTCATATGTTATAAAATATGAAATCATGGATCTACTGAGTGCTAGACCATTTTGACTTTTAGAGCTTTTTACAGTCAGTACCGAAATGACACAGTGGACATACAGTACAGTATGAAACCCATTTTATCGTCGTAGGCACCTTTTAAACAAACAAAACAGACTATAGCTTATTCAATAAAACGGTTGCAGTCATTCTGTCTGCCTCTCGCTGTCATCTTCTCTCCTTCCTGTAGGTCCAGTGCTGTTTTTAAGCTACAGATTGGACACAGTCCAGTCATTGTAATTCTATGGTTGCTCCTGTACACAGCAGCAAATGCATGAGGTTCTACCAAGTCTGACTACTGTGCTGTACACCACCTCTAGCTTAGCACAATGTTTATTACATGAGCACAATGCTAGAACTGAGTGTGTGTGGGTATGAAGCTGTACACTGGGTGTTTGCATGCTGGGGGCCTTTGCTCTCTTGCCTCGAGGTCTCTGCAGCAGAAAGGCTCGGCAGGGAGCTCAGCGGCTTGCCACTTCACAAGGTTTGTGCTCTGCAGCCAGCCACCTGCCAACTGCTAAACAGCCTGCGTGTCCCAAGTGAGCTGTGCATCACAGGCAGCACCCGGGCTGGTTTCACTTATAGCACATGGCAGCAGTTGTACTGAGCCAGCGGCAGGATCTTGGGCTTGTTGTGTGTCGGGATGTTGAAGGCCAGAGCTTTCTCACACAGAGGGAACTGGAAGAGTCTCTCACGCAGCTTTATGCTATGTCGTTTCCCCTGCTCCGCCTTCGGGGCAGCCTCATCCCGAGTCCCCAAAGCATTGTGGGGTTGAGATCTGTCTGTTACCAGGTCAGCTCTTCCGCCCTCCTCCATTTTCTCGTCTTGTTCTCCTTCTTTTCCTGTTTTTTGCGCCTCCTTCTCATTCAGGATTAGTCTGACAGAGGACACAGGGATGGAGGGGACAAAGGACTCAGGGAGGAGAGGAGGGGGTTTGTTGGTGTTGTTGTTAGGTTCTGTCTCCTCGTCCTGTCCTTCCTCTGGGCTTGTGGAGTCTGGCTGCCCCTGACAGCACGGTACCCCCAAGCCAGACAGAGATGATGGTGGTGGGACTTCAAGTGTCTGACTGACCGGCTTGTCTCCATGACTGACTGGCTGCTCTGAAATCACACTCCCACTGTCTTCTTTCTCTAATTCCATCTCCATCTCCGCCATCTCTTCCTGCTCCTCCTCTTCCTCCTCCACTATCTCCACTGAGCTTCCTAATTCTTTTTGTTCCTCTTCCCTGCACTCTTGATCATCTGCTCCATCAAGCATCTCCTCAGCTTCTTCCTCCAGCTCTGCTACTAACAAAGATGCTAAACCTTCACCCTCTTTTGCCAAGCTGCCCACCTCCTCCTCCTCTTCCTCCTCCTCTTCTTCTTCTTCCTCACAGATCTGCTGTAGCGCAGGCAGGCTCTTGGTGACCGGAGGCTCTTCAACTGGAGGTGCACGGAGGGTGAAGCTGAGGCTAGGCTGCCAGGATCCAGGGAAAGACTGCTGAGGCGCGGGCCTCGCGGCAAGCAGGTCCCCACACTCGGGCACTCCTGAGCGGGGAGAGCTGGGAGAGAGGGCCCCTGAGAGCCAGTGCGGTGGGGCCTCTGGGCTGAGCAGGGCGTTATCCAGCCCCTGCAGCCAGTGATGAGCATCGATCTCCTCGAGTGAGGCGCGGCGAGACGGATCCTTCTGGAGCATCCTGGAGATCAGACTGATGGGGAAAAGACAGAGAGCTTTATTGTTTCATGGAAAAGATGTAAGCTGATGTTTGCTTGCTTTATTTTTTGCATCACATTTTGGTGATCAGCCATTACAGCAACTGAACTAACAGAGAATGACCTGATCTAGATCTGATCTAGGCCATCTCCACACATCTTAACATCTTACCGATACTGCCTGTATGAGTTTCTAATGTCCAGGAGGTTGTTCTGTTCTATTCTGCTCCTTTTCTCTAATCAAATACAGCATCATGTGACCGAGGGCTAAGTCATATGCCAAGTGCTGGTTCAGATGTTCCAGGATATGTTTGCGGCCGCAGATAATCTAACAAACCACTTGGTTGTGGTGCATTTATGCCTGTTGCCTTCTAGAGAACTGGAAATCAGGGTATAAAGGTGTTCATTCAGGGAGCCTTCAGAGCAAGAACTGCATGCAGATACAGCTGCTGTTTTACACATGTAACCTGCACTGCCGTTGCTCTCATTCAAAAAACGGCTCACAAATATACTTCTAATTTAATACTAATTTCCTAAAACAGCTGGGCACTGTAGATTTTAGCAAACATTATTCAAACAGGAGTAAATAGTGCATTTTTGGGGAACTATTTTCAGACGCAGATTAATACACATTGGTTGCTCTAGTGAGTATTTCTGCCACCATAATGGTGTATGTAGGATTGACTAACTACAGTGTGTGTCTTCATGGTAATGAAGGGACATGTCACCCAGTGCTACAGTGTGGCTCACTGATGTGTTTTTAATAGTTTTTGGACAACAATGGAGCTCTGTGGCTCAGAGGAAGAAGATATATCAGGCTCTGATTCACACAATAATTGTTAGTAGGATCCATTCATTGTTGGTTTTGGTCTTTTCATTGGATTTATTTAGAGTAGACTGCCGCACCATCGAGATACAACCCACATATTTTTATTTTATATGTTTCACGGTGATGGTCATCAAGTATGTTGGAGAACCAGTAGAGACAATGTAGTCTAGAATTATCACATGTTTTCAGTACTTACCAGCAGTATATAACAATGATTCCTAATGATTCATGAACTTAACACGACCCAGATAAGCGGCAGAAAATGGATGGATGGATAGATTAACCAATAATTAAAAACAATAAATTAATTTAAATTCATGTGTCTAAGTTCGGTGTCTAAAATAGACACTGCTAGATGCTTCCTAGCTACTGCAGCTAGCAGTAGTGACAGTGTTTACTACAGGTCTGATGGTTCTGACTGAAACCCCACAAAAACAAAACTTTTAGTTTATTGATGTATGATGTCTCCTGATACAAAAACATTTTATAACTAACTTTCCTTCACACGACAAGCAAGAGAAAATATTTAAGACTTTTGTAAATTAAATTAAAGACTTTTTAAGGCCTTTTTTCAGGACACTTTTCAAGACCTGCAGATATTCAGATTTTAACAGCAAATGTAAAAGGGGTCAGTGCTTTTTGAATGTGGATCTGGATTTTCATTTGGATTTGATGAACCCCTGCCAACCATCTACGTCCTCTACTGATCATTCCTCTGTTAAGTCAATAGTGAGCTAATGAAACTATCTAGAAGACTGTGTTTTGAGGTTTGTACGTCATTTGCTCTCCAAAGCTGCAGCAGCAGATCAAACTGTATTGATGTATTTGATGCAGTCCTGTGAGCTGAGGACAGTGTGTGTGTGTGTGTTTTGGTTGGACGTGAGAGGAGGAGTGGAGGTGAAGTGAGAAGACACATGAGTACATGCGAGTTGTGTTTTATTCCAGGGGTGTGTTTGTGTGCCTCTGACAAGACTGAAATACAGTTTAAGGTTCAAGGCCACAGATGTTTTTGTGTGAAAGAAAACAAAAGCCGATAACTTGCTGTTTAAAGCCAAGAGGGCATTCAGTGTTTTAGCAAGAACTGTATTTGCAGCAGGGTGGAGAAGCCTCTGACACAAATAGGACACTAACATTATCCACTGAAACACACAAATGAGAGGATTTCATGGTCAGCAGCTTCTTAAGGCAGGGTGACCCGCCACATCTATTCAACAGCAGAGAGAGAATACGCCTTGAAATGACAATCAAGAAATAAAAACGCGCGCAATAAAACAGACAATAAAATCTTTGTATTTTGCAGATATTTCTCAGAGGTCTGTGGTCTAACCCTAGAGTCATCCATCAGTACTCACTCTCTGCAGTCGTCTGAGACATGTTCAGGGACGCAGTAGCGACAGTCCAGAATCATGACCAGAGTCTCGCTGTCGTTGGTTTCCTGGAAGGGAGGGACTCCACACACCAACATGTACAGGATCACCCCAAGAGACCAGATATCTGGAACACACACACACACACACACACACACACACACACACAGAGAAAAGCATAAAAATTAGCCTTAAATAGCAAATCATCTCAGGCCTTAAAATAGCCTACACTCCCTCTGCTATCAGATCATATTTAGAAATCTGTGAGCCTCATAGTTCACAAGGGATATTTTAAAATATTTGTCCTTTTTGAATTTGATAGTTTCTGAAGCAGCCAACAGATGAGGTGAAAATCTGATTCTGTCCTACAAATCTACATAAAAGGATCAAGTCTCGATCAAGGTCAAAATAACGGCACTATGCATTGATTCCAGTAAAACCTCTATTTTCTCTCGCCTCCTCCGCATCCTCAACAGAGAGGTCAGAGGTCAGGGTGAGCAACAGAGCAGCATCCCTGCTGAGTCCTTCATGAGTTTACATCAGGTTATTCCTCAATGAAGCGAGGAAAGTGCATGAGTAACAGCTGGATGTCCGGTTCTATGTGTCTAAAGTGTAGAGGCCTAGGCTGAAGACGGGTGGGCTTGGTGCTCTTGACCCCTGATTCAAGCACACACACAATGACACACTGACACAGACACACACACAGGCTTCCTGGTGCTGGCCGACAGTGCTGACAGTGTGTTCTTTTCCCGTCTCCTCCCTTTCCTTCCCCTCCTCCCTCCCCCTCCATCTCCATCTCGCGTCCTCATGCAGGCGCAGTGAGAGGTGGTCCATGCGAACTCAGAACAGCCTGAACCAGGCGAGAACACTGTAGCCGGTTCAAGGAAAAACACACACACACACACACACACACAGAAAAAAGGGAGCTGAGGGCTGAAGGCCACAACAAACAGAGGGCTTGTTGTGGTGCTGTGCTATTCTGAGAATGATCTTGCTTTCCTTCTTCTTTTTTTTCTGTCTCTCCTTGTGTTTCTCCCAAACACTGGAAAAAGGAACACTGCACATT
The DNA here is from genome assembly GCA_008360985.2 of Macquaria ambigua. Classification (NCBI taxonomy): domain Eukaryota; kingdom Metazoa; phylum Chordata; class Actinopteri; order Centrarchiformes; family Percichthyidae; genus Macquaria; species Macquaria ambigua. The sequence continues at coordinate 42,875 of VMKM01002584.1, forward strand.
CTGTTCACATTGTGCATTAACCCTTATGTAACACTAGATATGCAGGCAGATCGTATATGTAATAAATGCTGCCTCTGCTGTTATCACATTAGTGAGTCAGTTAAAGGACAACTCCAGTTAGTTTTGAACTTGGTCTTTTTTTCTCAGTTTTTTCCATCTTAATCTTTCATCAGTTTTGTCATCGTAGAGTTTCACAGGGAGCACTGCACTCCATATATAAAAAGTGATTAGAACAGTCAGACATATTCATCTTTAAAAAGAATGGTGGTTGATTGACTTATCACTATATATTTCCATTTTTGTTGTCTCCCCTGGCTGCTGGTCTGATTTTTTTAAGCACTGTCAGTCACTCTGGTCCAGAATGAAATATCTCAACAGCTTTTGGATGGATTGATCTGCCATTTTGTACAGACATTCATGGTCCCCAGAGGATGTATTCTAATAACTTTAGTGATTCCTGACTTTTCCTCATCAGGTCAAATTTTCACTTTGTCCAATACTTTGGTTTATGACCAAATAGCTGCAAAACTAATGGCATTCCCATCAGCCTCAGCTGTACTGTGTGTTTAAAGCTTATTAGCAAATGTTAGCATGCTAACACACTAAACATCAGCATGTTAGCATGTTGTTGTACAGCCTCTCAGAGCTGCTAGCATGGCTGTAGACTCAAGTCTTGTTTTAACCCTCTTAAACCTACATAGACAAAGAAACACCCAGACATAGTTTTATATTTCTGCCAATTCTGAGCTTATTCTTTCAGTCAGTATCAAGTGTTGATATGATTCAGGCGAACCTACCATTTGTTTCTGGTGCAGTGTTAAGACACCATCATGTGTGCTCACACCATATTTGACATAAATAACATCCAGTGTAAAAAACTTGTTTTGTTGAATAACTCCACAGTCAACCTGGGAATTTTTCAATGTGAAAAGTTGTTTTTAGGTGTTTTGGAACTCCATGTGAAGTTTGTGCAAGTACACCTTTTCCTCAGTGAGTTACAGCCATTTACTGGATATTGTCCTGGGCAATTTTCCAGTAGACAATGTGACAATATATACATTTCGGTGCTGTCTTGGTTAATATCACCTCTGAGAGTAAATATCAAAGTGTTATATATCATTGGAAAACAGACAACCTAATCTGTCGATATATTTCCACTCAAGTGAGCCAGCAAGCTTCTGTTCAAATTGGACAGCTGAGAATCTCACGGTTCAGACACAATTTAAAGCTCGTCTCTATCATAAACGGATCCAAAGTTATTTAATGTTTAGTAGAACATATCTAGCTTAGCATCGATGCAATTCATCAGAACAGTGTGAGTATAACTAATAATTTTGACATTTATTATCTTCGACTGCTGACAATCTTGCTATTTTTGTCACAAAAAAATTCCCAGATATCTACTTTTTCTTAGAAAAAGGTTGATCAACATCCTTTTCTGAGAACATATGTACAGAGCATTAGATAAGATAAGAATGCAGCATCATTGCTTGTGCTTGTACAACTTGCCAATTAGTTTACACTATTTAAAATAACACAAGTAATAGTGCAATATAGACAAGTTTTAGGATGCTGATAAGCATACAGAGATCTGGACTACTTTGTATCACTTTAGAGTCAGATTAATGAGCAATAATATACAGCCCCATCAGCAAAAACCAGCCAGATGTACAGTGGGGCAAAAAAGTATTTAGTCAGCCACCAATTGTGCAAGTTCTCCCACTTAAAAGATGAGAGAGGTCTCCAATTTTCATCATAGGTACACTTCAACTATGAGAGACAGAATGGGGGGAAAGAATCCAGGAAATCACATTGTAGGATTTTTAATGAATTAATTGGTAAATTCCTCTGTAAAATAAGTATTTGGTCACCTACAAACAAGCAAGATTTCTGGCTCTCACAGACTGGCTCCTCTGTCCTCCACTCGTTACCTGTATTAATGGCACCTGTTTGAACTCGTTATCAGTATAAAAGACACCTGTCCACAACCTCAAACAGACTCCAAACTCCACTACGGCCAAGACCAAAGAGCTGTCAAAGGCCACCAGAAACAAAATTGTAGACCTGCACCAGGCTGGGAAGACTGAATCTGCAATAGGTAAGCAGCTTGGTGTGAAGAAATCAACTGTGGGAGCAATTATTAGAAAATGGAAGACATACAAGACCACTGATAATCTCCCTCGATCTGGGGCTCCACGCAAGATCTCACCCCGTGGGGTCAAAATGATCACGAGAACGGTGAGCAAAAATCCCAGAACCACACGGGGGGACCTAGTGAATGACCTGCAGAGAGCTGGGACCAAAGTAACAAAGGCTACCATCAGTAACACACTACGCCGCCAGGGACTCAAATCCTGCAGTGCCAGACGTGTCCCCCTGCTTAAGCCAGTACATGTCCAGGCCCGTCTGAAGTTTGCTAGAGAGCATTTGGATGATCCAGAAGAGGATTGGGATAATGTCGGATGAAACCAAAATAGAACTTTTTGGTAAAAACTCAACTTGTCGTGTTTGGAGGAGAAAGAATGCTGAGTTGCATCCAAAGAACACCATACCTACTGTGAAGCATGGGGGTGGAAACATCATGCTTTGGGGCTGCTTTTCTGCAAAGGGACCAGGACGACTGATCCGTGTAAAGGAAAGAATGAATGGGGCCATGTATCGTGAGATTTTGAGTGAAAACCTCCTTCCATCAGCAAGGGCATTGAAGATGAAACGTGGCTGGGTCTTTCAGCATGACAATGATCCCAAACACACCGCCCGGGCAACGAAGGAGTGGCTTCGTAAGAAGCATTTCAAGGTCCTGGAGTGGCCTAGCCAGTCTCCAAATCTCAACCCCATAGAAAATCTTTGGAGGGAGTTGAAAGTCCGTGTTGCCCAGCGACAGCCCCAAAACATCACTGGTCTAGAGGGGATCTGCATGGAGGAATGGGCCAAAATACCAGCAACAGTGTGTGTGAAAACCTTGTGAAGACTTACAGAAAATGTTTGACCTCTGTCATTGCCAACAAAGGGTATATAACAAAGTATTGAGATGAACTTGTTATTGACCAAATACTTATGGTGTAAAATAAGTTGCAAATAAATTCTTTAAAAATCAGACAATGCGATTTTCTGGATTTTATTTATTTATTTTTTCTCATTTTGTGTCTCATAGTTTAAGTGTACCTATGATGAAAATTGGAGACCTCATCTTTTAAGTGGGAGAACTTGCACAATTGGTGGCTGACTAAATACTTTTTTGCCCCACTGTAACTAAATAAACTTTTTCATTATAATATCCTGAGCAGCTGAGATACAGAGGGATTCAAAAATCTACTTTCAAATACAATGAAAATCCAAACACTGTAGTTCATTCAGATCCCTATCTACCCATAGATTCTCGCACGTACTAGTCCCATGTGTGATAAACATTCAGCCATTGTCCCACATCACACTCATGATGGTCCAAACAACAGCCCTCAGTCCTCATCATGCAATGTACACTCGCATGCACGCTCACAGGCGCGCTCATTTCAGTTTAGAGAAGTGTTATGCAACTGGGAGGAGAAGCCACTGAGTGCTGGGAGTGTACTTTTCTCTGCTCACTGGGGAATATCACACATTCTCAGCAAGCATTAGTGGCCTGCTGACAGCACAAACAACTCCACACACGCACACAAGCCAGATGTAGACAGGCTGAATCTAGATTTGAAAAGCAGTTTAACTATAAATGTGTTGAGACACAAAAGCCTGTGCACAGAGTTCGGCAGCTCTGCAAAGAGGAGCGGAGTGAAAGGTCCTGGTTCTATGGGTGGCTGTGGCCCTCTCAAGGGCCTACCCCCTTTGAAGTGCGCATTTCATTTTCCAAATACGTCATAAAGGGTCAACGAAGCCGGCCCCGTTCCAAAGGGGTCCTCCAAGTTCAGACTAAAAAATGCAGCCCTATTTTGCCCACATTTGGAGGACAAAACCGGAGTATCCCAGGATCCATTGCATAACGGTAGCTTATTAAATGGTGCATTCAGGTCATCAGTCACTGATAATTATACTGTAGAGCTTCACAGATAATGTAAGACTTGAAATATTTGTACACTCTCTTAAAACAGCAATTCTACTCTTGTAAGAAACAGATTGCTCAAATTAAAGGGTAATGTGGGCATTTAAAAGGTAGGGAGGGTCTAAGCACCAAGTTTGTAAAGCTGGCTTTTTTAAAAATCAAAATGTTGTCCCTACAACATTATCAAGGTCACTTTCTCAACCTTTAGAAATCTCCTCCAGAGCCACAGACGACATTACACAACTGGTTTCACAGGCAGAGTAGCACTCTCCACGACAAGTGAACTGATCTTCTTAGGTATATTTATGGAGTGCCCCTTTAAAAGACTTTTAAAGGATTCATTTATTGTTAGTGTTGTGAGGATTTCCCCCAAAGTGATGTGACTGTTTTTGGATTTTGTTGCTAAGAAGGATGCTTTGTTCTCTGGACTGTTATATTTCCAACTCATCTAGCGGTGGTGTGCTGGTTCTGGGCTTTGCAAGCTTTGGGAAAGTCCTTGTTGGTATAAACAGTCCAGCAGCCCTCAAAACACTGACAAAGACCTCTCCGGTTATCAAACTATTCCTTGATCTAAAATGGGTTGCTCCAGCTGGGCAACAAGCAACCACCATCACCCTCCACCCTGTAGCAGAGAAATGATGGTGTATACGATGTGGCGGCCAGCCAAAGAGGAGGCATGGAAAGTCATTCTTCTACATGAGACTTTTTGCTGTGGTTCAATACATCACACTTTGTGGACGCTGGACGGCACATCAGAGAGCTCTAACCCAACTTGACCTCAGACTTCATTACTGTGTCGGACTTATTTTGAATCATTGTCTCTATAAATGCCCTTTAAAGAATGGGACTGACACCAAAACCATTTACTGTTTTAGAAAGCAGCTTTTTCTCCCATCAAACTCAATTTTTACCACACTGAAAAAAATATAAAAGTGATGTTACATTGTCTGCTTGGCTCAATTATCCAAGACAATTAGACAATTGGACCACATGAAAACAAAATAGGCATCTCTCTATTGCAACCACGTCACAACCACATTCAATACTATTTACACCTCCTAGGGTGAATAACAGTGTGCAGCTGACGCCCAGAGAGGCTTACAGTATCTGCCAAATGCAGAAGTTCCTCCTGCACAGGACATACTCCACCAGTTTAGGTCTTCCCCCTTCTTATCAGACATTTTCCGTGACTTTATTGCCAAGCCCAGCTTCTCTGTCATAACTCACCGGTCATATTTAAATTATTTCAGGAAGAGCACATTCATATACATGCGAACTATCATTTGTGGCCTCCTTAGTCTATGACAAACCAGGCTGACCCAGTTCGATCCAAATCTTAAAGTGTAACTCCACCCTCAAATTCAGCTAGGACCCTCTCTCCCAGCATTTTTTAAAAATGCAACGAGTGAGGGAACAGCAACTGTAGGAGGCGTGGCCTCGTGGCTACGTAGTGTGTGGACTGACACTGATTAGAGTCTTTTTTTATATAACTTTCATGATGTAGATAGGTCCCAACCTGTTGACTCTATGTCAGCAATGGTCTTGCAAGGTTCAGGGTGATTTTTATAAATATGGTAAGATATGTCAGTAACGCTTTATATTAAGGTCCTTGTAATAAACGTTAGTTAATAGGTAATAAGGCCCTTATAAAGGGTTTATTAACCTTAATAAGGCATTGTTCCCGCTTCAGATTCGGTGGCTGCAAAAAGCATAGTTAACTGCTAATAAATGAATAATAAAGTTTAGTGAAGGTATTAACAATGACAGAATAGGTAAGTTAGTAAGACTTAATAAAGTTTGTAATGCTATTATAAACAATTATAATAAACTCATAAGGCTGTTATTAATGTTCTTAAGCAGTCTATAAATTGTTAAGTTTCTTGTAAGTACTTATAAATGTCTTATAATCTAACAATAATGTGTTTATGATGCTATTATTAACACTTATAGGCTTATTAACACATAATCTTATAAGGGCCTTATTACCTATTAACTAACGCTTATTACAAGGACCTTAATATAAAGCGTTACCGAAATGTCAATATTAACACCAGCATTGATGTGTTTCATCACAGTACAGTCATATCATTTAGTTTACAGCTAGTGTGCACTACCTCTTTAAGTGCTAATCACAACAAAAAAGACTTTGGGAGTTTGGGAGAGAAAAAGGGCAACACAAACGTGTCATTAGCAGGCAAGCACATGTTACAGCAGTGGTGACGACCTTCTGCCAACATCAAGTCATTTTCTCGTCTGTGAACCGAATGTGAAGCCTAACATTAACACTTTGACCTCGAAAACTGTACACACAGTGCACAGGGTAATGGGCAGATATTATGTAACTGCAGGCAGTGTTTATCTTTGTCAAAGGCAAGAGGTCCCGTGGACCTTCCTGCCTCTCCTCCACATCATATGACTATCATTAAACACACACACACACGCAATCTCCTCAAACAGGGTGCATGTATACTGTGAAGACTCCCAGCAGGGAAGGAACCACAGTGAATTAAACAGCAGTCTGTTTATAGACAGAACTATCAAAGAGACACAGAGAGCAGCCTGTGTGTGTGTAGAGACGGGTTTATGAGTCACCTTACTAAGCTGAGATCACTGAGGGACATCTCTTCCTCTGTGCAGCTCAGGATTATCCCACACACACACACCTATAAATACTAAATACACATATATTTATAGGTGTGTGTGTGTGTGTGTGTAGGGGGATGATGTAAGTGCACATTTCTATCAAAGTGATGATTTAATCGCGATATCCACAGTGAGTCATGTCAAAGTAAAATAGAAACAGAAAAGTGCACTTGAGTTGCAGTGAAGCAGAAAACAGTCTTGGAGGATGTAACAATAATAACACACCCAAGTGGATTTAAATGGACGCCCTTCGTGTGAACGCTTTTAGAAACAGGAACTAATATGAAAAGAAAAAAGGAACTAATGCAACTCGTGAGTCATGTTGAAGTTATGGGTGTGCATGGGCAGTGTTTCTTCATCCCTACTTCTTTATACGACCATCATAAGCAGACCACTTCGCAAGGTAATATGAGAAAACTAAAGACCTTTAGTTTCTTAAATAACACTTTCACTGGTTTTGACCCATTTGCGGCTAATCCTCACCATAGGCAGGATAAACAAATGCTGCAGACGTCCTTCCACAGGAACAGCTCCAAATTGCAGCTGGGGTACATTTGTATTCAACGCAGATGCATTTGTAGTCGCCAGAATAAATAGCGCCCAAACCCTGACAAAATCCAGCCTAGTCCAGCTTAGCAAATAAGACCACCAACCTCCCTGAAGCGGACATGCTGTGACATGGGACCAAATCCCTCAGTTTTCCTTCTGTTCCTATAATGTCAAATCCCACAATCTATTGGCCTGCCTCACCTCTAATGTCACACAGATCCCAGCAGTACAGAGCAACCTTTCTACTATGGATAAACAGTGATGATGCATGGTACTTTCTCTTTCTGCTATCTGACTTTCTCTCTCCTTCACACACACACACTCAAATGCTTGCTATGCAGTGAGAGAGCCCCGTGGTGAGCTGCGGTGTTTGGTTCCACTGCAGAACGTGCCCAGTTGGCTCATGACTGGCCGGCTTGCCTAGAGTGACCCAGATACACACACACACACACACACACACACACACACACAGATCCATACATACACACAGGCACAAACATATTCAAGCACATAAATATGGAAGAGTATACAGGGCAGAAACACACACTAAGATACAAGAATATACACACACAGGGTCAAGGGGACAAACATGTCCACACAGGCCCTCTCACACACAGAGAGAAAGTGATGAATGCACACCCCCCAGGTTGAAAACCACTGATCTAGACCAACAGTTTAGTTTCAACACTCCCAGATGCAAAAAAAACATTTCTCAGTTTCTCACCCACAGCTGGAGCATCATACTCTTCTCCCAGCAGAATCTCTGGAGCGGAGTACGCCAGTGACCCACAGCTGGTGGCCAACATGGCCCCCGGTTGGAACAAGTTGCTGAACCCAAAGTCTGTCAGCTTCACCGCCCCCTGCTGGGGAAAGAACACCACATTCTCAGGTTTCAGGTCCCGGTGCACCACGTGGAGCTGGTGGCAGTACGCCACAGCGCGCACAATCTGGGCGAAATGGCGCTTGGCGGTGCCCTCAGCCACGCCTCCCTCGTGACGGAGGATGTAGTCGTAGAGGTCGCCCCCCTCGGCCAGCTCCATGACCAGGTAGAGGGTGGTGGGTGTGTCGATGACCTCGTAGAGGCGAACCACGTTGGGATGCTGCACCAGTCTCATGCACCTGAAAACAAGTAACAAAGACGGTGAGATAACAGTCTAACAGGGAAATCCGAGGAACTACAAATATTAACTTTTAATAGAATTTTAAATAATTTTAAAATCTAGACAGAAACATTATTTTTTTGTTCCATTTTTGGCTCAGATAAGATTCACACAGTCTAGAATCAGTATGTCTGTTTGAAATCCCATTAAATGTGACCTAAAAAATAGCTGACTACAAAGTCACTTGTTTTTCAACCAGTTTTTTTTAAACCTTTTTCTAACCATAATCTTTTCTTCTCAACCTCTGTCTTTCAGACTAATTAGCATTCTTTACCTCACTTCCTGTAAGAGGTGGCTTGTTGCCATAACATCGAGTTTTGTCTTGTCAATCATCTTGACAGCAACCAGTTGCCCGGTGTTGACATGGCGAGCCAGTTTGACCACGGCAAAGTGGCCCCTGCCCAGCGTCCGACCCAGGTGGTACAGTCCGCTGAGATCAGAGCGACTGGGGCTGCACCTGGGCTCGACATGTCTGTCCTGGGCTGCGGTTATTTCTCCAGAGGAGTCCATGTTTGAGACAAAGAGGGGATTCGGAAGGGAGGGAGGTGGAGGAGGGATTGAACTGGAGGGCTTAAGGAAGATGGAGAGAGGGATAAAAGGAAAAAAGGAGATGGAAAATAGTTGTGTCAAGGTGTCAAGGACAGAGGGAGGCGGGGGGTGCAGGGCAGCAGAGTTCTTCACTGTTGGGGAGACTCCTGGCAGGACAAAGAAAAGACAACACAATGAGATAAAATGAGAGTGCTGATGATTTTGGCCTTTGGCCCAAAGGGAAAAGGGCTTAGATGAGGTCAGCTGCTGCTAATGCCTCATCCCTTCAAGCTCTGGACCAGAAATAGATTGATATATTTCACATCTTTTAACAAAGGCAGAGAAGACAGAACAAGTTTAAATTAAGCAGTGGAGACTAGATTACAATGTCAAAGATTATAGTACAATGACAGCAGTGAGGGTCAAATACTCTTTTATTGTCTGTGATGTTGAAGGGCCGTGTTTGGCTCTCAAATAACACCCATCCAGCACAAATGGCATGCCAAATCAATACTGTAACAGGAAACCATAATGTATGTATGTGTGTATGTGTGTGTGTGCGCACCTAAATGTGTGTTTGTGTGTCATTAGTTTGGCTAAGAGTGTCAGAAGGTGGCATTAGACCTGATGATGTCATCATCAGATCTTCCCCAGGGTGCAAGGGTCCAAGTTCAGCTGCCATCATCATCTTCATTACCATGGTCATCATCATCATCAATGCAATTACCATTGTCAACTTATCCTATTCACCCTCAACACTGTCATCAACATCATCATCACTTATTTATCACTTCATAGCAGCAGCATTATTACCATCAAAGACAACGGCAGCCTTTCCCCACATGCTTAAAGCCCCTCTCACAGCTCCACTGGGCCAAGTGGACTGAGGCAGGCCTCGCCGTGTTAACATACACTGATATCCTTGGCTGTACAGTTTTTACCTGATCCAAAACACTGCGTAATCTTGCCTACAGGCTGCTACACTTGTGTTAAGGCCAGCTGTTCTCTACTTGGCCTCAACTGCAGTCCCGAGTTGGCACATACGCATGTTGTCATCCTCCTGGCTGCTGCTCAACACCTCCAAACAAACGCTACCAACAACCTCACTGACACTGACAGCGCCGCAGGAATATAATGCCGCTACTGGACGAGAGAGACAGCTATGAAAATACAGTAACCCCGGTGCCAACTTACCATTGTTGTGCAGATATCCCGTAGCTGCGAGCCGTTCAGCTAACGGCTCTTTCTGTCACTCCACAGCCTCACACTTAATGTCACCGCTGAATTCACACGTAGAAAATGACAGCGCCGCCTTCTCGTTTTCTTTCATAATACTCCATGTTCGCGGTCCATGTGTGCACACATACTTTTCTCATGACTGCCTGCCTGCTTCAATTCATTCCAGACTCTCGAGCTGTGTGACCGCGCGCCCGCTCCGCAGAAAGAAGCACACACGAGACAGAGTGGGACGGAACATTTCGTGCGCGCGCGTGCACTTACATACGCGCGTGTGTCCAGCTTCCCTTCTGACGTCAATACATTCCAACTCTCTCCCGCGGTGCAGCAGCAGCCAGCGGCCGCGAGCCTCTCGTACGCAGTGGAGAGAGAGGAAAATGACTGAATGAATGCTTTGGAAGTCCAAGGAATTATATAACTGACTAATGTGTTTTTTCCTCTAAATAGCAGGGAGGCACAATGAGCTACACCATAACATACGTAATAACTTTCCATTCCTAAGATGCGTCTATTGTAATGACTTTTATTCATTTGGCCGGAATTCACAAAGGAGACTCAGAGGGCCACGAAGGAAATGAGGACCTAAACAAAAAAGTTGTTTCTATTTATACCCCTAGTTTGCTCTTAGAAATTGGAATGTCCTAAGGAAAATTCACATAGCATTCCTGTGCTATCTCTGTAGGGAGCTGCAGTGTATCAAATAGTATTTACTAATGATCTCATCATGTAAATGTAAGTTGTTTTTGTGCGCGTGTGTGTAGCCTATTTCCATGCCCACTTATTTTATCCTGTGTCACATTTAGCATCACCTCACACTGACATTCACATTCTTAAATTGACTTCCTTAAGTGTCTTTTTGTTGTTATCCGTAGGTTTTACATTTCGAGCACTGTTATACTGAAAGGTCTGCCTTGGTCTGCTTGATGATCTCATCCCAGCTGCTCTTTGTTTCATCTAACCAGCCAGCTCGCAGAATAATGGGGCCATCTAGTGGTCCTTTTCTTTCTTTCAACATTATAGCTACCTGCACCCCACATACTCCCATATGCCATCATACAGTACAGACAAAGGATAGGGTTTTGGGTTTCAGTCTCTTGCGCGCGCGCACACACACACACACGTTTCAGACCTATCTTTCTTAACCAGAACCAAGAGGTACAATCACATCACATCTCTTTAAGCCTCTTTACATTGGCTCCCTGTTTGTTTTAGGATTGATTTTAAGATCTTATTGATTACCTTTAAGGCTCTTCATGACCTGACTCCAGATTATCCAGACCTTTTAATCCCTTATGAACCTTCGCATAGTTTGAGATCCTCAGGCAGTTGTCTTCTGTCTCTTCCAGAGTCCAGGCTTAAAATTGAAGGGGACAGAGCTTTTGCCACCAGGCCCAAGGCTCTGGAACGACCTGCCCGAGGAAATAAGGCTATCTGAGTCAGTGTCTTCTTTTAAGTCTCTTCTAAAAACTTATTTTATCAGAAAGCATATCCTGATTTTATCTGACTTGCATGTTTTTTTGCTCTTCATGTATTTTATGATTCACTTTATTTTGTCATTTTTCTCTATGTGAAGCACTTTGTACTTGTTCTGATAAGTGCTCTATAAATAAAGTTTATTATTATTATCTAAGAAAGCAGGACAAGATCAAAACACAATGCATGTGATTCTAACAGCAGTAACCCAGTGTTGCTAACCTAGGGTATGTCTCTTAACATTTGTTTTTCTTCAGTACCAGTTGCTGTTGTTAAATGACTGAGTTTTCTGATTGGTTTCAGATTTATGAACTCCCTTTATTCTTTGAGTTATTATAGTAGTTTGGCAGTATATCTGCTCAATTTAAGTTCACATATTCCATTTAAATGTAAGGAATATATGTATTATTGTTTTTCTAACATAAAGGCCGGAATAGTATTTGAAATGTTTTGACTCTGGCACCATCTGGTTGTAGTACCAAAAATGACACACAACAAAAAAACGCATTGTACCAATAATTAATTTCTTCTTTTTCATATAAAATAGTACACAGGCATATAGTGTGGATTTTTACCTGTCTACATTCATTTTCACCAACCAGACATACTTCCACATAACATACATACTACTTTGATGTGATGTAACTAGTATCAAGCATCAAATCTGACTGCAGCGTGCAGTGATTCATGGACACCTGGTAAGTGTTCCTCTGGTAAGGAAAGCTCAGTGCACCTCAGGGAAAAGGCAACTTTGCAGTTTTTCCACAAATGACAAATAGAAAAATATGTATTTTTTTTATTGTTCAAACATTTTCAAATAACAAGTTTTACATGTGACAAATTAATGATTTTACATTAAGCTCTTTCATGTTTTTTTATTGACTCAAGACCATGGTTACATGGTATGAGGTACAAACAAAATATACAATACAGTCATGACAAAACAATGGTCCCTGACAGGAATGAAGTGCAACATAACTTACTTAAGCAAAAGTTGAGCATTCTCTAAAAAGACACTTAATGTGACTGTAATAACCCCATTTACTCCTTTCAACATGTAAAACAATTCAAAAGAATCACAAACTGTAAACTCAAATATAGTTTAAGTGACATCGCTCTGACACAGAATCAGCAAGAACATTATAATCTTCACAAGGACTAAAAGTGTTATACAGTAGAAGTGTTGTATTGGATTGCATTAGATTTAGTAAGGTGTACCTAATAAACTGGCAAATACACTATTTTTGTGTATTTCAAATTGGCCTAAGAAAAACATTTTCACATAAAAATTAGACTTTGTTCCTGAGAAGATGTAAATCTCTGATATATACATGAAAAAGTTAAATTATCAGTTAAATTATTAGCGTATTATATTTTCAAAACAAACAAACAAACAAACAAAAAAATATACTGATTTTTAAAGTGCCTTCACTGTTACACTGTAGTGCTTTAAGGAGGAATGGCTGCAAATGCTGCTCTTTGGTCACCCTTACAAGTCAAGTCATGTTCAGTACAATGGATTTGTTTTTATCCTGAGGTACCCAAGGAAAGGTAATCCTAATATAAAGATCAGGCCCACCCTTTCCCTGCACAGATGCAGTACATGCTCCTATCCAGCAGCTGGTGATCCACCATCACGTCAAGAATCCTCTCTCTGGTGTCAGGGCCGCTGTCAGCCTGTCTCGCATGATCTCCTTGGTTGAGTACAAGGGCAGGTCCAGAATAAAGTGACATGTCAGAGACTCAGGGAAGTACTGATCGTGAGAGCCTCCCTGGATTTGCTTAACTCGAATTTCCATGTGGATCTGGTCCATGCCAAGAATAGGAACCCTCCGAAAACCAGTCAGGAACCCTGAAGAACATACGCGGAGAGAAGGTAGGGATTTTCATGTTATATTTTGTCTGTTACTGTCTCTGTGCATCAGCATCATCTGCTTAGCCATAGCAGCTATAACAGTTCCTTTATTTATGGATGGATGATAGTAATGGATGAAGTAAACAGTAGTAGCAAGATGGTGGATCGCACTGACTACCTGCGAGTTTTTGTCCTGTTATTTCAGATTTGTTTGAATCCAAAAACAAGCATGAACCAACTATTAATGATCATAGACCATTGCTGCCTTCTCCATCCTCTCTTTCCAACCTGTAGAATATGACACACCCACTGATGTCCTCACGGTTCGCACAGGAAAACCTGCTATTTGTTGGTTTAACTTTTCAGGTTCTGAACCAATTTATTTTTGGTCGAAATGCTCCGAATGGTTCAAAATTCAGTGCGTGAACTGGAACGGAACCCGTTCCATGTTGGTGGAAAAGGGGTATGAGTGTCAATCAGTTTGTGGTCTGTAGTATGGGAATATGTATTAAAGTACAATATAAAAGGGTCTAAGGGTGCTGGTCCTGTTACCTGATCTTAGGTGGACCTGTGTTGTAGAGAGGCCCTTTGTTAAAATATAGTTTTATTGCTTTCAGTATATTCCTTGACAGGGTACTTGCATGGTGCATATACCTAAATTAATTTGCATTTAATCAAATTACCACACAGCAAACCTCCTATGGCATGTCTAATGATAAGAATACTGATAAGAATATTGTACATAATGCACAGAAAAGGGGAGGAACAAAGGTTAATGGGGGCAGCTCATTTTTGCCCTGGGGGAGGTCGGGTGGTGGATGAGTATCTGGCATGTCCGACTTTCACACTGGAAATTGCATCCTGTCTCAAACCCACAACTAAGGTTGGCTTTTTTATTAACCGTGACGAAATCTTTCCCTAACTGTATCCAAGTGTTTTAGCTTCCTAACATGAACCATTCTGTGGTTGCCATGCACAGACATCGTACGAATAATTAAAAAAAAAAACGCAATGTGGGGTTTTGCAGAATAGTTCAATATAACCATTTTATCTGCCAAATGGTGTTGTTTTCCTGCTATGACAAGTGTCAAAACATCTGCCAGGAAAAAAGGCCCAATGGTTAAGTTCTACTGAATAATGCAAGATCGATTAAGGACAACTAATCCAAATTCTAGTAAATGGTGGTTACTCCGGTTATGACCTTATTTATCTGCCAAATGGACTGGTTGATTATGACCAGCTGTTTACATCTGTTCAGTTTAGTTGAATTATTTTTAAACCTAACAAATCATTATAAGAATATATTTTTCAAAGGCTTACATATTACTTGTTTGGTTAAAGGCTTCCACAATGGAAAGCTGTTAACATTAGGTAAAATACTTACAAAGGAAATCTTTCCTCTGGTCTTCAGTCAGTTCATCAAAAACCTCCCAAAACATCTGCATGATGGGATGGCCAACATATTGCCACTCATAAACTGTGTTCTAATTTAATAAAAGAAAAAATAGACTGTTACAATGTTTGACACAGTAAAATCAAGCATGTGAAGATGTGGTAAATCAGTTGAAGATTGTGTTTTGGACTGTACCTGTTTCAGCTTTGCCCAGTCATAGACGTCTTTGCCCACCAGCACTCCCTGCAGCTCCTCTGGCCGGAAGAGATTCACCAGATCCCGGTCACACACCTGGAAGAAGCCTCGCTTGAACTCCCGAAACACACCCTCCACTGATGTGTTGAAGGCATAATTCACGTAGGCATCCACAAACTCCTTCCTGTTTAGCAGGTTAAAGTTTCAATTCAACAAACATTTCTCTGAGACACAGCTGATCTGGATGCAGGTCACATGCACAACTTAGATTTACGTCTTAAGTCTTACTTATTTTGACTCATCACTGGTTTCCCAGGATCTTGAGGATCAAGGTCAACCTCTGTCCCATCCCAGTCGATCTGTTAATCAATTATGAAAGAGAAGAGGTTAGTGATATCACCGTAAAATCTTGGGAATACTGTATGAAAGATAAATGAGACAGATTATTGACAAAACACCAACCAAAAAACACATGTCCAGGTTTTCTAGGTCATCATCTTCATAGTCCAAGACATACCGCAGACTCCTTAAAAAAAAAACAGAATAAAACAAAAAATTGTGTTATATAAAAATAAATGTTTACTAGCGTACTGTACAGTATTTACAATATACTGTAACCTTTCAGGCATCACAATGTAAAACCACAAACTTGTATTACTAAATTTAGATGAATACTGACTTTCCAACACCTGGGCTGAATTCCATCATATCCTCCAGTGTCGGCTTTACACCGAGCAGCTTCTTGAACAGAGCCAGTGGGAAGGGTAGGTGTATGATGCACTGGTTGTATAAAGCCAATCCACACAGAACCCCAAAATGGAAGAAATTCGTCTTGTCCTCCTCTGTTGCCTGAATTGAGAAAAGTAGAAACAATGAAAATCTCTGGAAATTGTTTGAATGTATGTTGATGATTTTTCTACTATCTAACTAACTAAAACTGCATATTGTTCCTTATCATCATTAGCAGGAAGTCCTGAGTCTATGGTTCAAAACTAATTTTCCTGTATGAAGATCTAAATTCTTACTTTGGAGGGGAACCATGCCAGCGTTTGGGAGTCATTAAAGAACAACATCTCAGGTTTAGTTGACACCATGTCATGAAACAAGTGTTGAAAAAAGTCTCGTTGGTAGACAAGTGTGACCTTTGGGTCTTCATCCAAATAAACCTGAGAGACAAAATGTTACAATTATTCCTTTTAGATAGACACTTAGATGAGAGTAACTACAAAATAGTTTGGCTATGCTTAAACTAAATATTTACCAAAAGTGGCTTCTTGAAGTCACTGTGATCAGCAGTGGCCAGTTGTGTGAAGGTGCCTTCCAAAAGTGATGCCCGCTTCAGCTTCAGTTCAAAACTATAAGGATTTGACTCAGGAACCCATCCATAAGGCCATATGAAAACCATCTTTGGAGGCACCTGTTGTTCTTTCTACAATACAATTCAAAATGTCATTTTTTAAAAATTATTTTCTTATCTTAATTACATTTTTATGTGATGTAATGTAATGCATTTTATTATTTAAAGCTGCACGAGCTGAAAGACACTTAAAGGTTCTGTAGCGCTGAACTGCAGTCAGGTGGTAATTCTCCGTGGGTTTGTCTCTACAAGTGAGCCTTTCACAGTACACATTGTTATTTGATCCATTGTTAATATCAAAATATTGATTAGTGCAGCTTTAAGATTAGATGCTAACATTTATCAGATTAAAAATGTTGCCATTTTGTTAATGTGATAGGACACCCTGTTTCTAACATTAAATCAAACTATACATCGATTATACACACTGATAAAAGTCGAATTGATGGAGATTGTCTGACAACACTGACAATATTGTTTGTATGGTTTAGTTGAAACATGAAGCATGAAGTTGAAGGCTTAAGTTACCTGAGTGTGTGCAGCATTGATGTCAAAAGCCGTTTTCTTTGATTTCAGATCCATCACAAATGGGAAGTTACAAAGAATAAGTGGCTGATCATTCATATCCTGAAAAAAAAGAGCACATCAGTACTTTACTTTTACCAAAATGTACCCTCGATGATCACAGATTTTTTACAAAAGTAGTTTTTTTCCTACATGAATGAACACTACGAAAAGTGACAGAAACAACAAGAGAGAAGGAGGGAATGACTTGACTGCCACCCTGAGATGGATTCAAACTAGTTTTTTTGTCAATAGGTTTTACCTTGATTTTTGACATTGAACGCCAAAGCTGCAGATCCTCTTCAAGAACTCTTTCACTAATCCCCAAACAAAAAGTTTTTTCTGGGATTCTCTGACGTCCTGCAATCCTGTTGTTGGCCTTTAAAACAGGTATATTCAGGTAATGTTAATTAGGTGAAAGATTGGTAGGAAATAGAAAGCTTTCTTTGTAGAAAAGGTGAGTAGGATTACATGTGCTTTGAAATTCACAGGAAAACACAAGACAACTGATACTAACATTGTACATAAGCTGGAGGACTAGCAGCATGTTCTTGACTCCAGAGTCACGAGGAGCAGGCTGAAAGGACAGGATCGCTGAGAGGGCCTGCTTCCACACCTTAACATGTTGAACCATGGTGGAGGGCGACAGTGAGGACCACCAGTCCCCTGAAGAAGACAACATGCAGACATTAACTTCACAACAAGCAGATGTCACAGATATGGAGTCTGGAGTGTGCCACCAGAATAATTATTGATAATTACTAACTTTACTAGTCTAAAATTATAATGAATCAATAAATTGATACATAAAAAACAACTGAATTGATCAAATACATTTGCATTTAGTTAATGCGGTAAAGAAAGTTTAAAAAGAGGTCCATAACATTTGTTATTAATAACTCAAATTAATTAATAATTGAATTTAAAACAGATTCACAAGATTCATTTTAAAATATGCTATTAGATTTAACTTTTGTTATTCCATTTACTAATGTGCCTGCCAATCACATTCAATTTATATTTGTCTCCTGCTTTATCTTTACAATTTCTATTTCATAACCACTTTAATTTATAGACATCTATCTTTAATGTAAAGATGCGTCAGCAGTGTGTCACCTAAAAATTAAAGTCCAATCTGCAGAGCAGCAGCAGGAGCTCTGATTGGCCAGCTGTTAAGCTCTGACTCCCACACGACTCCAGCACCATGCAACACATGACAGCTGGCCAATATAACAGGGAGGGACATTAGTAAATGGAATAATAAAAAGTTACATTTAAAAACATTTTTTAAATGAATGAACGATTCCATTTTAAAATGCAGTTACTGATTAATAATTTAAACATACAATAATTAAAAAAGATTAATGACTATACTATATTTCACCTAATTAATTAATAATTGCTGTTTTTATTTATCAGCTTATTAATTAAAATTTGTTATTATAATTATTACATTGGCACACTCCAGACTCCATACAAGGACACAACTTTTACAATTAATGTAAAGCATCTTATTAAAATGAAAAAAAATGTCTCAACTGCAGAGACTGGGCTGGGGTGTTAAAAGCATTTTCTGGTATTTCTTGCATTATAAGATGTCCAGGTTTCTGGAAAACAAGTCTTTATCAGCTGCCCTGCAGCAGAGAAGAGCATCCTGCCTCCTTCATTCAGACTGTAATTCACAAAACGTGATTCGGCTGTCAGGAAAAACACTTTTTTTCCACCATTTCCGACACTAGTGGACCTTTTTTTTACTGTAGGTTTGATGAGCACACCATCACATGATCCTATGATTAATGATAAATGAAGCCTTTCAAACATTTAAATAGTTCAAACATTATCTCTCACAGTACCTATGACCTGGAGGCTTTCAGCAGAGAGTCTTTGTATGGCAGCTGCAAACGTCTCTGCGAGCTTTGTGCTCCGTTGCCATTTGTGTCTCTGGATCACATGTAGAAGCTCAGTGAGAAGCAGGAAGAGCCTCAACCCCTCCACTCCCACTGGCTTCTCATCAAGAGAGGGAAGCAACTGCAGAACAGCAGCCTCAACCTGTTGGGAAAATATAACGTAATAACTGAGTAGAGTATTACTAAAAGGTTTTGAAGGTGAACTTTCCACTCTTCCTTGCTGATTAGTGATCAGATACCAAACATACATAGTCACACTTCAGTTTCATACCTCTGCCAAAACATCATCCTTGTTCTCCAGTTTCTTGAAAGCAAGTTGCGCAAGTGACAAGTCCAAGCCGGAGTACTTTGGTGAAGTCTGGAAATGTTTATCTTTGCTATGAAGACAAAGAGTACAGTAAATGTAATGTAATTCACCAGATACGAAGAAGTGAAGATCATGCAAACATGGTGTTTACCTTCGGTCAAGGAAGCTTTGATTCACGCAGGATGCAGAGGAAAACGACCTGCGGATTTCCCTGTGAAGGTTTCATATGGTTAGTCAACAACACTGAGAATACAGTGTTAATAGCTTTGGAGCCAAATAACAGTCATAAAACACTGGACTATTTAACAAAACAAATATATATTGGGAATATAATTGGCATTATACTTACTGTTTTATCGTTTTCCATGATTTTGGATCACATTTAGAGGCCCATTTGTCAATCATATCATCAATAGAGAGCTGTGTTACATTGTTGACACTGTCAGTGTTTGACTCCTCGTGAACTTCCTGTGAAAGAAACAAGAAAGAGTTCATGTTTGGTATAGAAAAATTACTTATCATGTTTGAATAATAGGGGTAAAGGTATTATTACACCTCATATAATTATAGTCTGTATTGTATGTATTTGTGTTGGTACCTGAATAGGCGTGCACGTTGCAAACGAACAGTTTCCTCCTGCGTAGATGTTTCTAATTATGGGACCATTAGTGGTGTCTGGAAAAATAACATAACAAGAGTTATCTCTAACCTTGAGATAAGTCGGCTGTATGGCATGGTTTCCTCTGGAAATGCCATACAGTCGATCATTTCATACTCTTGGACTGTCTCAAACATGTAGTAGGTATTCAGGGTAAGGCCTTAGATTTACATTTTTCATCCTCTTCTGCTACTTGTGGTGTACCTCAAGGTTCCATCTTAGGCCCTATTTTGTTTGCATTAAATATGCTGCCACTGGGGTCTGTTTTTAGAAAATGCAACATTCCTTACCATTGCTATGCTGACAACATGCAGCTATACCTTCCCTTAAAACCTGGTTAAACACAACCTTCAAGTTCTCTTGAGAATAGTCAATAGAGATACAAAGTGGGAGGAGCTGTTTTGGGCGCCAATACAATACTAATACATTTGACTTGAGTTAACTGGACTTATCATTCAATTGAAATATTTTAGAAACGTAGTTACCCTGTGGCATTTGAACAGGTAGCGGCACAGACGGATGACTCTCCTCTCCATGTCCCAGCTGCCCTTGCTCACCACACCCAAAGGAGTAGACCCTCTTGGAGTCCGTCAACACTAATGTGTGATGTCTGATTGAGAAAACAATAGTACAAACAGTATTTTAATGTTAACAAAGATGCTTATTCAGAGGTGTGAAATGCACAGAATTGCAACGACTGGAGAATATGAGAATATGTCCCTGAAAGTTGTAGTCAAATGTTGAATTACAAACAGGAAGAGGCCGTCACACACCTTTCCTGTATCCCCCCGTGATGTTCTCAAATGCAACAGTGAACAAAACTTCTTTCAAAATGTAAACATTTATAGCCTGACATTCAATAACTTTCTCATTAAAAACTTGATTGGCGTTCTCTATAATTGTAACCTGAGAGGTCTGGCAAACTGATTTAAAAATATATTTAACTGTGGCATTTGTAAGCAAAAACAGTCACAACTGGAAGATGTAAAAAAAATCTCATCATGCTGGAACTGCACTGGTAATGAGCCGAACTGGCTCAGAATAATTGCGTAAGAGTTAAAGTTTTTAATTGTACTGTACCGTCCACACGCAATCTTGGTGACCTTTGCCCCCCAGAGCTCTGCCACAAGCCGAGGTCGTAGTTCATCGCTGAATGAGTTGTGCCCTAGCTGTCCATACTGACCAGAGCCAAATGTGAACACTGCGCCATCCTAAGGAAGCAAGCAGACAACCATAGTTTAGTCCCATAGTCATTTTTGTCATTTACATTTACAAATCTGTGGGATGTAAGATGTCAGTATATGTTTTTTCTTCTTCTTCACAAAAAGCAACCTATTGATAAATGTTATATTCTTTTCATTTTGGCTATACTGCTCAGTGTGCATCTAATCTTTTAAATTAAAGCTGCACTAATAAATAAGTTCATATAACAATGGATCCAAAGACTACTTGTCTGTGAAAGGTGTTGCAGTTCCCCTCAGCTCTATGGAGCGTTACAGCGTATTTCAGCTCGTGTTTTGGTTTTACGGCCTGTAACTTTACTGTTTTGGTTCACTCTCACTGCTTACTCTCATTAGCGTCGTTTTCAGATGAACAAACTGTACACTGCCTGCACCAAATGGTTAGTTGGCAACTAGAGACTAAAATCAGTTTGTGTCAGTGTACAGTAAATATTATATTAATAAAACTGACGTCAAGACTTTTGGAAAGACGGGTGAAAAGGGACTGTTAAACAATCTTGGTCAGTTTATTGTGTTACTACACTGTTTCAAAAATTCTGTGTTTAACATTCCACACTAATATTTTCACCACAGGGGCCTTTAAAAGGGAGGCTTGGGTTCATAAGACCATTTAAAACCTATTCCATCCTTCTGTTTGTACATGGGTGTCATTTGGTGATTACATTTGAATTCCTTTCATACTAATGTCTGCTGTCTAGGAGATAGCAAGTGTCCTTTTTCCAAATGTAGTAGGTTAGTGGTTACAACATGAGAGTGTTTAAAAGCTTGCTAGTAACACTTTACAATAAGGAACACAATATTGTGAGCAGTTACAACAAGTGAGGAAACAGTACAAATCAGGAATCTTTAGTAAGTACTCACAATTGTGTGCACTGTATTGTAAATTGTTACCAGCTTTCTTTGTCTAACCTTCATCAGAACGGCAGTGTGGTCCTTTCCACAGGAAATGTGAACAGTTTTCTTCATGTTCAGGCAA